>VDFB02281492.1:341611630-341668651 GCA_007258455.2 Sequoia sempervirens | reverse complement strand
GAGTCTTTTTATGGATTAGGTGTGTATCATTTCTCCAACACACTCCCTTGAACCACAACATAGGTGTCAAATGCACCTAGCTTGGCTCTAATACCATACAAGAATACCAATTATGAGGACCTCCTATAAAAATATGACATGAAAAACCGTGAACAATATTTAAAAGATAATCCATAGTCTATCTTATTATTTATGCATATTTTCTAGGACCACCTATGCCCAAAACACAAAATAGTTTTTGTAAATACACCAATTAGATCTTATAAAATGCATTACTTATATCAAATTATATGGTGAATTAAATATAATTAATGATTACTTTTTCTTTTAGTATGAAAGAGGTTAAATTCCAATATATGTTCTAGTGGGCTTGATTGAGTGACAAGGTGGAGTGATTGTTGTAATGAAGAACTTGCTAGGAAAGCTAACCAAGTTAAAATGTACACCTATACATACATCATTGTGGTAATATAGACCTATGTCATAAAACACAATTGAATCCTATTAGTTCCAAAGTATTTTAGCAAAGAAGAGATAGAGGAATTTCCAACATGAGGCATAATTCAATCATAATATAATAAAACCATTAATCCATAGTTCTATGTATAAATGGACTGTTGTAGAGGAAAAGATACACATTTAATTTGCAAGGCATAACTCAACAATATGAAAACATATAGTAGAATATTGTACATTATTCTCAGGATTTTTTCTTATTTGTGAGAAATGCAAACCTTCCATGCTAATTTTCTCTAAAACACACAAATATAGGGGGCAGTGTAATATCCCACCCTTTCCTAAATTTTTCCATAGCTAGTGATATGATAATATCCCAACAACTCTATGAATTTTAAAATTGAATGTTATGGACTATATTAAAATTATTTTGTGGACTAATAAACTAAAGAATATTCTTGATATTTAATTACACGTCTCTTGAGAAAAACAATGATTTAATATCTTATGAGTATTAAATTAGATTATGAGTATAATTTAAAGAATTATAGTCATGATTTTGTAATTGTCATGTAATAGACATAAATATCATTCCTTTTGTTGGTAAAACTACATATTTAGAGTAATATTATGAAGGTTAAATTTAAATGGTTTATCTAGCACTCAAATAATCATTCTAGACTAATATTTGATTTAAAATTTCTTTTACAATGATTATTGATTATATTTAATAAAAAATACTTGATATTCCCACCAAGTTATTAAGGGTGCAAATCAACTATTGACATGGACTAAACTATTGCAAACAAGGTAAATATATATAGTAGGAGTATCAACTAATGGTGAGGCACTTTAAGTCTAATCAAACATACAATATACCAAATAATATTAATGAAATAGTGGAGAAAATAAATAAATATTCAAACCTCATGAACACTAGAATTATAATATGGAGAAACCCTTTCAAAAAATCCCACTACTAAAGAGATATGAAACTTTTATTAATATTCATAACAAGATTATAACAATCCAATCCACTCAATCTTCTTTAGTCTAATGTTTTGGCTATTTCTACATAACACTATTTAAACCTTATGTCATACATTAAATTATATATAGAGCAAGGGAAACAAGAAATGATCAATTAATTTATGTAATGAGTGGAAAAAAATCATGGTCCACAAGAAAAGAACCCATGCCCCACTATGCATTGGAACATGTACACAAAATATAAACGAACTAATGATATAGGACCTTAAATCCCATAACCTTGATAGTAACCACTCCCAATACTAGTGCTTTATGATGAAGATGTCAACTACAATAAGTCTCATCTATTATGAAAAGATGCTCCACTAGATTCCCAATGTAACTCCTAGTACAATAATCATCACGATCTCCTTATTTAATTTTATTATAATAATATCTTGAGCCCATTGCTTACCTTTTCATTTTTTCTCACATATCACACTATAAAATTTTGGAGCTCATTTTCACTTTGCGAGAGTCTCTCGAGGGTTTTAATGGTGTCCAAATTGATATTTTTTAGCTTAATGCATCAAGCTCATTAATATTTTTAATTTTAAGAAAATATTAAAATCAAAGCTCTAGACTGTAATTTATGCCCTTTAGAAAGAATTTAGAAAAAAGCAACATTAAAGATAAGATTTTAAGTGAATGGAACACTAATCCCAACTTACACCAACCAAGTACAAATGGGTATTTAGCTTCATGGAGATTCATTCATGGTTGGTGATGGTGCATGAGTAGGCTAATAGAGGAAGAAAGACCATATGTTCATTAAGAAGAAATTGGGAGAAAAAATAAGCTAAGTTTAAATTTGTAATGATAAGAGGATCTTGATTGAATTATATATATATATATAGTTCATATGAGAACCAAGGATAACATACTAGAGTAAATAAGCTTCGATAATAAAGGAATCTTGTAAGTATGGGGAAGAAAAATATATCAAACTAAATGCACTACCAAAAGATAGATCAATTGGGATTTTTTTATAGGAAAGTGTGATATTTAATTGAAATCCTAATGTATTAATGTTGTATCTTCAACAATCTTGGAATGAGTACTTGGATGCCTATGTTGTCAAAAGATATTATTATTTTACTATTAATTCTCCTCATGTTGAAATTTCCATGAACTAGTTAGGATGCAAATCTCCACCACTAAGCTACCCACCCACTTTATGACAAGTCAATTTACGATTTAGGTATGCTAATTTTTTTGACACCTTTTTCACATTGTGAGATATTACCAAATAATTATAATGGTCATTTGGTTTTGTGTGGATCATGAACCATGTAAGGGTGTGTTTATTGATCTTACTCACCAATAAAATGTATGCATTGAATAATTTTTGTTTTATCATCATTCTATCAACAAGCATATGCATATTTGAAGGTTTATTTAAAATTGACTAATGATATGTTGATTGAAACTATAGGATGCATTATTTTACCTTAATTTTTTGGTCTAAAAGATGAGGGAAGTTGTTATTCTATGTCATATTATTTCTTCTTTAGATGTATCTCATATTTTATTTGGGTATCCATGGATAAAGCAATATCAAGCAACATCATCTATGTTATGCCATCAAGGTATCAAATATGTTTGAACACTAGTAAAGAGGTTACAATTGCAAGAGATCCGTATATGCCTTTATTTTAGATTAAGTCATTTAACCTTAAATAATTTTAAGAACATACATAAGGATCCTCTATATAAGTGCAAGGATTCTTTGCCTAATTTGTAAAATTTTCAAAAGGAATAACAATGGTGGGAAAATCAAGACAAGATGCAACAATTTAGAATTCCTAAAGGGTTTACAATTATTAGAGCCAAAGTAGGTTATATGTAGGTTTTATATTATAAAATGATTCAAGAATCTATAAGGCCAAAAGAACCATAAGCATTGCAAACTTTAGTTTAGAAGCATAAGGGATTGGATATTTTCATTCCTAAACATGGTTTTCATAAAAAAAATTACTCATGTAGCAAACACACTATAGAATTCACAAAGAAGGTTAGGGTTTTTAGCTTCATTTGTTATATGGAGATATTTTATTGTAATGTACGTAATCAATGATATGATTCTTGATTTTTTATAAGATTTAATATTATAACACCTTAACAAATCAAGCTATGACTTTCATGGTTCACTCCTACATGTATGAAATTTGCATTTTCATCTACAAGTTTAACCCTAAATTTGTAGTTTTAAAATTATTTTGTGACCTTGACCCCTACACTTCTAGTCTTTAGGAATTTATTTATCTCCATTTTTTAGACTATGTTGAGAGCCATTATAATATTTTTTTGCACTAACTTTCGGAGGAAACTCATTTTTCCTTACTCAAACCCTTGGATTATGCAAAATGGGGAAGCAAAATACTATATTGAAAATGCTTTAAAAACTTTCAAACAAACTTGTGCAATTTGAATTCAACAAATTTAAAAAAATTTGCATATAGGGTTTCGAAATTAAACAAATACATGCATTTTGAACTCTAAAAAAATGGAATTTTAAATACCTCGTGCTCAATAGTGGTCGATATGCGAATTGGAATGATGAAGTTTGAAGAGAGGACCCAAAATTTGCTTTCGCTGGTGAAAAATTTTGTTGGGTCGCCATTCGGATTATGTTCGTCGGGTGCAGGGAGACAGTGATTGACTGGTAAAGTTCATAGTAAAAATGTGAAAGTGAAAGCATTTTTTTTATTTTTGTCATATTCAAGGGGTTCGGCCGAACCTAGGTTCGGCTGAACCCACTTAAATATTGTTTTTTATTAGGATCGGTGACTGGTTCGGCCGAGCCATGGGTTCGGCCGAGCCATATGGTTCGACCGAACCAATTAAATGGTTTGGTCGAGCCATAGGGTTCGGCCGAACCCATTTGATATGAAGAATGGGAAAAATTCAAAATTTCCTTCCTCTTCAAAAGTGTAAACCACTTATGTGGCTTCACTCGGCCATCTACTTCCTTTGTGAAATAGTCCTTGGAGACATCATCTATCATAACATCCCGTCATCTCCCTATCCATCTATCATAGCATCCCTTCCATCTCTCCATCCTTATCTTCGTATCCATCTATCCTAGCATCCCTTTCATCTCCCAATCCTTATATCCCTATCCATCTATCACAACATCCCTTCCATCTCCCCATCCTTATCTTCGTATCCATCTATCCTAGCATCCCTTTCATCTCCTGATCCTTATATTCATATCCATCCAAACAATCCATCCCATCCCCCATCCCTATATCTCTATCCATTCTTTCATCTTTATCCTCATCCCATCTCACAATCCCTTGTCATTGGTATCTATCTATAGGCCTCCCTCCATGCAACCCAATGCCATTTATCTAATCATCATCACTCCTACTTCTCTTCCACATCTTTCCAATCCCCTATCCTTTCTCATCATTCATCTCTCCATCATACCATCCTCCCAATTCATCTTTTGATGATTTGGATAAGTATCCCATCCCTAAGCTTTATGTGATCATCATCATCCTATCCAATCCAATAGGTTTATCCTATCTCATCATATTGGTCCCATAGGTTATCCACTTATCCTATCATCATCCTCCATTCATCCTATCATCATCCTTTATCCATAATTTATCTTCAGTCTTTCGTCGAACTATGTTGCCCTTGCGCTTTCACGTAGGCAAGGTTAGTCACTTGATCCACCCTTGGGGATCCTTTATCATCTACCATCGGTATTTCTTCTTTTTCCATCCTGTCATCCATCGAAGTCTCCATCATGGTCTGTCATCAGCCTCTTGTCGAACTACGTTGCCCCTGCGCTTTCACGTAGGCAAGGTCAATCATTTGATCCGCCCCTGGGGATCCTTTATCATCTATCATCAGTCTTTCTTCTTTTTCCATCCTGTCATCCATCGAAGTCTCCATCATGGTCCATCATCAGCCTCTTGTCGAACTATGTTGCCCCTGCACTTTCACGTAGGCAAGGTCAATCACTTGATCCACCCCCAGGGCTCCTCTATCATCTAGCATCGGTCTTTCTGCTTTTTCCATCTACTCTTTTGTCATCTATCATCGATTGCCATTGTCCAATTTGCTCATTTTCTCCATCCTATCTTTATCATCCATCAAAGTCTTCATCTTGATCAGTCATCAGCTTTTTATCGAACTATGAGGGCTCTACACTTTCACGTAGGAAAGGCTAATCTTTGATCAGCCCTCGAGCCCCTAAGTTGCTAGGATGTGTTAGTCTCCTATCTTGTGTCATGTCGTCAAGTTGTTCCCTTATCTAGCTAGTTCTTAACAAATGAGATCCACTTGTATCATCACATCCAATCGGTTCCAAATATCTTGCATCATATCGATCTTTTAGTTTAGTATCCATCATCGGTCTCAACAGGATGCATCCTTCCTAATAGAACTCATCAATCCCATCCATCCCCTTGATTCTATGGCAAAGGACATTTGACATTGATTGTGATCTTTTGATACGTTTGGCTTTTGTTTATCATTTGAGCTCTCTATCATCACTTTTCAAGGTTGCCATGATCCATCATATTATGGTGTGTTTTGGTTGGTCAACATAGGGGCACATCTTGATCTTTTTATGTCTATTTGTGTTTTCTTGGTTGTCCCACGTAGTACCCACCAAGATCCTTGTGGTCTTGTGTTATGCTGGGGCATCCTCGTGTGCTTGTGGTTATTCCAATACCTGGCTCGACCAAAGTCATAGTGACTTTGGGGTGTTGGGATTGCCTTCTTGTCTGTTGTGTTTGTTTCATGCATTAGACACCAATTTTACTTGGTCCATCATACCTTGGTGTATCGTGTCTTATGCTATATCAAAAATCAGTGCTTTGAAGATGGAAAATTGCATTAGGATTTCATTTCATTTTCCATTCCATCATTTACATGTATCCCCCATCCTCTCATCTATCAAAATCCCCCCATCCATTCATCCTTCATCCTCATTTCACATCTTTATCCAACCCCCATCCATTCCATTTAGCCTAAATCTTCTAATCTCATCCTTGGTCTTGTCCCCAACATTGTTACAATCCTTCATCCAATCATCCTCATCATCATCATTAGCCAGATGTATTCTTCCATATCCCTTCAGTGTTGTTTTGGGATGTATCCTTCCCTCTTCAACAACACCTTCATCATCATCATCGGGAGGTACTCTTCCCTATCCTTTAGTGGTGTTTTGGGATGTATCCTTCCCTCATCAATACCACTCATTGGGATGTATCCTTCCATCATCAACCCCTTTCATCTTGTACCTTGACTGGGGCAACATCATCTTTGTCCTTGCATCCATTTGTTCTCCCCAACCTCCTATTTCCTTTTCATCCTTTCATATCCATCCCTTTGCATCCTCTTCCTCATCTCCCATTTCATCATCTCATTCATTTCATTTCGAGAGCACACCCATGTTCTCTTGAACCCACATGTCCTCTCAAGGGGGCATCCTAAAACCCTACTCTTCATCTTCACCCCCATCATCTTTCTTCCTAGTCATCCCTTTGATGACTGGGGCATCTTTCCCAATCTAACCATCTTCTTTTGGGTTCTATATTTTAATATTCTTTGAAATAATGCTACTTCGTAACATCATCTCAAAGAGGGGCAAAATATAGACATCCAAATTTAGACAATTAATTTATCCAAATTTATCACTTTTCATCTAAACATCCTCTTATCCAAGTTAGTTAAGTAATATTACTATTATTTAATTAATATCCTTAATTCTACCAAATCTCTAAGGTATTTAATTAATAATTAAATATCTTACCCTCCTTAATCCTCTTTTCATCAAATGAATTAATTACATTTATTTAATTCCTCACATGTCTTTTTCATCTAATCTTAATTCATCTCCTAATCTCTTCATTAAGAATGTGCACATGCCTAATCCTTGATTCTAGGATGTGTCACATCCTCCAACTTTTGCAAGTTGGCTTCTAATCCTCATTAACCCCTAATTATCCTCTAATTACTAATTAGTTAAACCTAATTAGTACCTTGGTCAACTCTCCCCATCTCCCAAAGAATTTTTAATTCCTTTTTATTCACCCTAGGTTCCTCTCTTCCCATGTGAATTTTTAATTCACATTTTATTCCTCCTAGAATCCCCTTTTCCCATGCACCTTCTAAAATCTTTGACTTGTCATATCAAGTCACATGTGACAAATTCCCACCTTTTGGGAACCTTGTCTTATCCACTAGATTCTTCCAATCATTGTGAATTTAAAATTCACTTTTATTCTCCCAAAGCTTTCCCCTTCCCCATGTGATCATTGAAAGGTCACATCAAAGTACTTGGAAAGTACTTGTCCTTCCTCAACATCATGTACCTCCCTTCCACATCACCTACACATCATCTCACCCTTGGCCATCTCACATTCCACATGTCAAAATGTTAGGGCTTGTGAGTCATCAACTCACCTTAGCCCTTCATCTTGGCCTTGTTGGATAAATCTCAACCATTAAATTCTCTAGAGAATTCAAGTTTCTCTATAAATACCCCTTCCTCAAAGGAATTTTGGGACTTAGCCATTTTACAACTAAATGCTGCCATTTTGTGCACTCATTTAGCCATCAATCTCATCCATTTTCATTTGCATCCAAGCACATAGTCAAATCCTTCATTTAGCCACATCAAGAGCCATCAAGGAGCATACAAATCAAATCCAAATCAAGGGCCAACCAAGGAGTTTCAGCTGTGAAAACGGAGGTATATCTATTTGTTTTCATTTAACACTTTCCTCTTTACATTTACAAATTTCTTAGGCTAATCTTGAGGTGTTTCCTTATGTTTTTCCATTGCATTTTAGTTGCTTAGAAAGGGTTAGACATTTTGGATATCACAATGCTAACCATAAACTTTTTTTGTCATAGTTAGATTGACTAATTTTGTCATTGCTCATGGATAAATTTGTTAGCCATAATTCCCTCCATAAATAAATAAATAATTACCAAAACTTAAAAATAAATGCCATCAATTTTCTTTCTTTCATACTTAAAATGTTTAACAATTAATTTTTAATTACTAGTTAATTATATAATATAGGTTTGGTTTTGAATATTATGTTGTATATAGTTTAAATTTTTAGAATAAAATATTTATTTTTTCATAAATTTATAGAATGATTTTATTTTTTAATATATATATATATATATATATATATATATAATATATAAATGTCTAAAAATTATGTTTTTCATAAGTTAAATGTTTAAAATAAAAAAATTATTTTGATATCATTATATGATTTTGAAGCTTATTTTAGTTCACGCGAAGAAAACTATAGGAAAGGCTTTGATCTTAACTACTTATTAATAATTCTTTTTCTAACCAATAATTAGTGAAATATTTTTTCTATTTCAATTTTTTTTATCTATTAAGAATGTATAGATGTAAATTTTATAGGAAAATATATCTCAAAAATCTTTTTTCTTCAATCTAATTGGAAAATAAATTTTAACCAATAATAGTGGTAGATGGCAAGGGGTGTCTCGCTTGCTAGACTAGCCTAGTCTGCAAAAGTGATACATTTATCAATTGTAATGCTCTTCCAATTTGGAGAGTTATAATTTAAATTATATAGTTTGTAACTGAAATTCTTTATTTCATGCTAGTGTATTTTGTTTCCCATTAATATGAACTTGATATTGTTGATAAACAATTGAAACAGTTGTTGTGAAGGTCTTGCACAAGCATTACACATATTTATTGGAAAAGAAAAAGTTCCTAACTATAAAGTGATGAATATATTAGTTAATTCTATTTTGAAAATGCATGTAACACCCCGTTGTGCGAACCCCAAAGGACAATTAAACAATAATTATAGCATAATTTTTTTTAAAAAAAATTAACATAACATACATTTAATACACATTAAATCATAACATGAATTTCATTTAAGTAGATTCATTAGCACATACATCCCTTGGGGTACACGAGGAGTCATTATGAGACTGAGATCCACACAACGACAATAAAGAATAAAATCCAAAGATATAATCCATAACAAAGTAAACATCAACAAATGTAACACATACATGATAAACATTGATAAGAAACCATCTGAGTACATAAATACAACATATGCATGATTAACTTAACACATTGAGTAACAACTGCCATGGCCAATAATCACACCGAGTTAACATTACATTACAGTACAATGTTATAGAGGTACAATGATACAAAAGTGTTTCCAAACATAAATGGAAAACTTACACAAGATACCATGATACAAAATAGATGAATACAAAGCATCATAACTGGCTCCAAGACAAATACAACTCTAGATTCGCTGCAACAGCACCAATCCGCACCTCTCGATCCTCAACTAGGGACCCAATGGGGTGCTTAGCACGTTCCACCCGACCACGTGAGTCCAAAGACCCACCCCCCATGCTAAGGAGCTGACAAGAAAGAGACCGCAACCAAGAACATCCAAATAGGGAACCACAAGACTCAACGCCATACAAAAGTATCATAAAACTCAAGAATTACAAAGACATAATCAACAACATCCAAGAGTCATTAAAATAAATTAAAATCATAAATCTCATCACATAAATCAAAGCAATGACCAGTAACAAGTAACCAAAGGATGATCATGAAACACTTCCAAATCAACTGAATTAATAAACATAATACAATTCCAAATTGCAATTAAACAACACAATAACGTGTAACGCCTGCCGGGCAAGCCCCAAAGAACAAACAACAAAAGAGCGCAAATAATTTTTTTTAAAATAGGAAGATAAATAATCATCATATCAAATATTAAATGATCATATATAACAACAAAATCAACCATGTGCTTTGGGGCCCCCACGAGATTACGTTGAAAATAGACATTACTAAACATCATTTCATAAGATATCAATAGGAGCTATAATGACATCATAAGATAAGTACATACATAAATTCTATCACAAGATAACCCATAATACATTTCATAGCCAATTAAAAATTACAAAGTAAATAATTACATTACATCATCTTTCAATGTTACATCATCCATAAAGTTACATCCTAAATCCCAAACATGTGGGATGAATACAATATACAAGTTATCAAAATACAATGAGATAAACAGTAATAAATCTTCAACTGGATAAGATTGAAGCCACGAACGCTGATGGGGAACCCAACGGTGTGCGGAGCACGTTCCACCCGACCACCCCCGTGCTAAGAGGTGACAGAGAAGTAACTCCGACCAAGAATAACAACAAAAGGGTACAACCAAATAAAAAGTACCAACATAGATCCATCACACAATACACCAATTAAAAAGAGCAACCAATAACATCAAATCACAATGTCCTAAAGATGCAAAATGATAAACCCAATATAAATGAGATCATACAATACATGCTAAAGATGTAATACTTATAAATCAATTTAAATCAATTCAAACAACAATCTAAATCAATTCCCATACCCCACTTCCAGAGGAACACAATAAAACAACACATGGGCTACTAGGGGAGAGTGTCATCGCATAGTCCTACATGGGTTGTCCTGTGCTTTTCCTCCCAACTGGAGGCGCCGGTCCCATCTATGGCTGTCCTGTGCTCTTCCTCCCAACTGGAGGCACCAGTCCATAGGGTGACTCATGCAGAGCCATAGACCTCTCGTGAGGACGAGGCCACGACCTTGCCAACCACGGCCTTCTCAGCCTTCCATTAGTCTACAGAAGCACTAATGAAGACGAGGCATCCATTTTTAAAATCTTGCAATGATATTACTACCCAACCCAACCCTCCTAAGTTAATTATTAGGTTTTCACTTATTTACTAACTCACTCGTGGGTTATCCTGAGCTCTTCCCCTTAAACGGGGGCCGGCCCCCATGAGGAGCCACTCTCCCTAGAGACCCATCAAAACAAGGGGGTTGTACCATGCCAAACATAAACATCAAAGTATGACAACAAAGTAATACGCGAGGCATAAACCATCTCGCAAGTAAAAATACCATAATAAAATCTCATCATTCGGTACACCCCATTAATAAACATAACTCAACAGAACTTCAAGATAAAAAGATATAAATTCAACAAACCCAACTTCCTCTGGAAGACTAAAGAGTTAACATAAAAGGGGTTCCCACATCCATAAAATCACAAGTCCAAACCCAACAAGGCCACAAGAGTTAATAAATAAAAGAAATAACTTGTTGAAATCCAAAATAAATTCCATTCCTAAAATACAGTCATACTAAAACTAGAATAAACAACAAGGTTGTTTTACTTTCGTAATTAGATTTTTCCATCAACATTATCCTCTCAAGAGTTGTAATTTGACAAAATCAACAAAACAGATTTCTTACTATTTTACTATTATTTACATGGTAACAATTTCTGCTTTATTTTTAATCAGAAAAGAAACAAAATCTAAATGTAAATATTTATCTTCTAAATAACGATTAAATTAACAGAAAATATCATTTAAATCATAAACGAAACAGAACAGAATATATACATTCATGCCTTTGTTTAACTATCAGTTATATTTAATAGAATATATTCATCAAAAGAAATTGAATACATATATATCTGTATATTGTACACAGAATAATTAAACTAACTAATAAATATATAAGTAAATATATACAAATATATATATATATATTTATATATCTTTATAAAAATATACATCTGCACAAAAGAAATTACCATATAAAAATTCGCGGAATAACAAAAGCTTAACATATAAAATTCCTATGGGAATTTTATTCCCAGTGAATATAGCCAACGCATTTTCGCCGCCGGCCGTGGCAGTCTACGAACTGCAGTGGACAGTCCGCAGGCTGTCCCACGGACCGGTGGCGGGGTGGTGGGTACAGCCAAGGCCGACCCCCACACACAGCCATAGGAAATGAATATAAACAAAAATTGAATACTGTGAAAATTTCGGCGGATTAAAATTCTTTTTTTCTCAAAAATTTCATAAATTTGAATATAAAGATATATATATATATATATGTATGTATATATATATATATATATACAGAGATAAGAACATTTTTCAAAGAAAACAGGGAAAAGATACTACTGCATATTTATTGTGCCAAAATGAAAAAAAAGAAGGACTATTTTAATAAAATGCAGACACAGACCAGAATATCACACCCAAAGATTTACTGGAAATAAAAATTGTCCCTACCCATATGTATATTTTATTATATATTTTCTTAAAACAATTTGAGACAACAAACTACTCTTTGTTCCCAGATTACAATAAAACCCTTTTTTAATCAACAACAATTCAGAAACCCCAAACAACGATTTAGAAACCCCAAAGAATTTCATTAAATAAATAACAATTCTACATTTTCCGATTTAAACATTCTTGAATTAACCATAACCCCAGTAGATTTTTCTTTCTACCATTATTTAATTTTCATCCCTAAATATAAATTTCACACACAGAAAGCAATTCATATTTAACAGAAAATAACAATTAACAAGAGTAGAACCTGGTGTCCTACGCTTGCAGCAAACTATAGAAGCCTTGCCCCCCTCTTGCTGCACTATTTCTTTGCTGCAAATCTTCCAGCAACAGATCCAAATCTTCCTTCCTCTTCCCAATTTCTCCAAAACAAAAAAGTACTAAAGACAGAAGAAAATGATTGGAAATAGAATTCTTCCAGCATTCGAATCAAAATCCCCTCAAACAAAGAGAAACTCTTAATAAATTTCATGCCCAAAAGTCCTTTCAATTCCTCTTCCCGTGAATACCAGAGGTCATAATTCAAAAAATCAAATAATGTTTTACCCTAATTTCATTTTGATGCTTTTCCCATATAACATTTTCATTTTCATGCATTTAATTAAAACTAAATAAATTCTAAATTCATAACATAAACTTTTATTTAAACAAATGTATAAATATGCCTCATTTCCACAATTCTTCATTAAATATTTACTTATTTAAAATCAACCATTGAGAGATTCTAAATAAATGCAATGCTTTTATTATTTCCAATATTTATTCATTGCCATATTCAATTATTATTTTATGTTTTTTTTATTTTACCAATTACTTAATTATTTAAATTACCACATAAGACCATTCACTATTTTAGACAAATCATATAATCATACAGAGACCAATGTAACCACACAAATGAAGGAGACTAACATGCACAAACCATAAAGATACAAGACTGTTGACAACTTGGTACGGAGTTACTTTTCATGTCACCTCAAATATTCAACTTCTTGCCGTTGGGTTGGTTCTATGCTCGCCCAGACCTACCGAAATAGGTGGAATCGAGTCTTATTCCTGCAAAGCCTGCATCCACAAAGTGATATACAATATTCATAAAATCAAAGCATTGTGAGGAGGATTCACAGCGTAGCAGGGCGCTCGTGAACGAGTGATGCTACCTGTCCCCTCACCAAAACATATCATCATAAACTTTTACACCACATCATAAATTACTATTCTATAGTCTATTGCATTCCAAATATCTCCATCAAATGATCATAATAAAAATGTCATCACAATATCCATGGAATCATAAGAGTATAGTAATAGTCTAAGCTACCACACATAATAGGAACAGTATCAATCACAAATCACAATGTACAAAACAAAAACCACAGTGAATGTCAAAAATCAAATAGTAGCATGAGGGGTAATACATAACGTCATATCACAGTATCATAAGATACAAGATCGTAAATAAAATATAAATGAGATCATACAAGACCACAAAACATACTAAAGATGTATTAAAACAATAGTCATAAATCAATTTAAATCAATTCAAACAACAATCTAAACCAACTCCCATAACCTACTTCCAGAGAAACACAATAAAGTAAAACACATGGGAAACTAGGGGAGAGTGTCATTGCATAGTCCTACATGGGCTGTCATGTGCTCTTCCTCCCAACCGGAGGTGCCAATCCCATCTATGGTTGTCCTGTGCTCTTCCTCCCAACTGGAGGCACCGGTCCATAGGGTGACTCATGCGGAGCCATAGGCCTCTTGTGAAGACAAGGTCACGACCTTGCCAACCACGACCTTCTCAGCCTTCCATTAGTCTGCGGAAGCACTAATGAAGATGAGGCATCCATTTTTAAATCTTATAATGATATTACTACCCAACCCACCTAAGTTAATTATTAGGTTTTCACTTGATTACTAACTCACTCGTGGGTTATCCTGTGCCCTTCCCCTTAAGCGGGGCGCCGGCCCCCACGAGGAGCCACTCTCCCTAGAGACCCAACCACATAAAAACCAAGGGTTGTACCATCATAATTTGAACAAAGAATCACAATATAAAAGTGTGTGAGGCATTACCCATCTCGCTAACAAGTACGAAATCAGAGTCTCAACAATTCTCGTACAACCCTTTCAAAATCCTGATACCAAAACACTTGCCACTTCAAGGGCACATAAAAGAGAGAACATCAAGTGACAATCATCTCAAGCCTCTGGAAGCCAAAAGGAATGAAAACCCACAAACAAGGGTAAAATGAAGCAACACAAGTTTTTCCCTAATAATTCCAACACAAGGATAAAATTTCCTCAAATATGAGAGTAACTCAGAAAAGCCATGAAAAGGAAAGATTCATCAAGACCCATCCACAAATCAACAATGGTGTCACCTCAAATAGGGAAACACAAAAGAAAATCAACCTTTAAACAAAATCACTTAATAAAACCAAAAGCCACCAACTAGGTATTCCACGGGAGACCTCAATTTTCTCCTCACAAGAACCCCCTTATAGTGGTACGCAAATCACCTTCATAAAATCAACAACATAGCAATGACAACAATAATTGCAAGGCCACAAGAACTATTTTCAATTCCAATATAATGAGTGAAAAATAAAATCAACAACTCCATCCAGACTACCTAATCAACTTAGATACAAAATAAATCAGAAATTCAAGAAGATCAACTATCCACAACTCATAAACCAAAACACGAGTTTCCAATTACATTACATCACAAATTAGATGACAAAGGATTCCTTGAATCAAAATTAATCTCCAAGGCATTCACACCAACATGGGATCATCAAAAAATAATCCTTCAAGAACAAAGGTAAAAGCATGCATCCAGGCATCCAAGGAACCAAATTAGAGAACACCTTAATTACTCAACCACTCACAACTTCACAAAAACACTTGCATAATAAACAACAACCAAAAATTCAAACAAGAACAATATTTAATAGCCAATCAATTAACAACCAGAACTAAATGACTTTACAACTTACCTATCTAAATTACCCAATTAACTAAAACAATTTATGATAACCATCACAAGTATTCTAAAAGACTTATCCATAAAGAGAACTTACAAACCAACCATTAAATGAATATAAAGGAAGTCAATTTTCAAAAGATTAAAATCCCATTTCACCAATAAATTATCCAATTCGAGAATATCCTAATCAATCTCTAACCATGGCCATACATTTAAATTCCCCCCTTTCATTTATCAACAGAATTGAAAGCTACTTAATAATTGGGTAGTTAACTCATTATCATTTCATAACTACTTATGTTCAAAACATCATTTCCACTCTCCTTTCATCATACTAACTTAAGACTCACTTCCAATATTTAAATTAATTGTGAAAACCACTTAAGACCAATTGTTTATACTTTAAAATGACAATAATAACAATACTCTAAATACTTAAACTACATATTAAAACTTACTACCTTAAAATCTTAAATCTATCTAAATAATTTTACACACATAAATACCTTTTTAAACCACTACGTTTTATATATTTTAATTCTTTTTGAGGAGGGAATGTAAAAAGAGAATAGATCTATTCTAAGAATCCAACAAGTCTACAAGACTCAACCTCATAACAAGATAACTTATTTAATTCCAAAATAAGTTCCATAATAAATTCCATTCCCAAAATATTCATACTAAAATAAGAATAAAATAATTAATGCTGTCATATATTCATAAATTGACTTTTTACAAAATTATCCTCTCAAAGTTGTAATCTAAATAATCAATAACAAAAGAAACATAATTCCTTCTATTTTATTATTTCTAATATAACCAGACTTTGTTTATTTTTAACCAGAAAAGAAACAGAATATTTACTGATAAAATTAAATGGTTACAACAACAGTTTAAACAGTACAATCTAAATAAATGAGTTAATAGGTATATATATACAAATATAAATATATATATATACATACATATATATATATATATAAACATATATATATATATACATACATATATATATATATACATACATATATATATATATATATATATATATATATATATATATATATATATATATATATATATATATATATATATATATATTTACAAAAGTAAATTTCGCACAACAAATAAAAATCAAAATTCGCGTTTTACCAAATTAATATATACAAATTTAATGGGCATTTAACCCATACACAGGCACGGGAATAAACGCCGCCCGGCCGTGGGCAGTCTACTGACTGCTCACGACAGTCCTTCAGACTACCGTGGACGGTCCGCAGACTGTCACACGGTACCGGTGGCGGGGTGGTCGGTACGGCTGAGGCCGAACCCCCACACAACCAATATATATAATATCAACACATAAATCAATGAATAGTGCCGACGAAAATCAAATAACGAGTTTTTAATAAATTTAATTTTCATTCAATATTTTAACATATAAATAAATATGTGTATATATATATGTTTATATATATATATATACATATATACATAAATCTGAACATTTCAAAATCACTGTTCTCTGAACAGGAGAAATATTTTGTAACATACATGCATATCGAGAAAAATATCATAATCCCATAAATTCATTGGAAGGAAATTGTTCTTTAACATATATATATATATTATATATATATATATATATATTATATATAAAGACGAAACAACAGAAACACTGCTCATTTCCAGATTTCAAAAAAAACCCCCCTTTTAATAAACAACAGCCCAGAACCCCACATAAATGTTATTTTGACAAATAACAATCCCAATCCCTGTTAAATTTTCATTGATGAAATAATAACCCCAATAAATTTTCTTTCACAATATTTGATTTCCAACCCCAGATGAAAATTTCATACACAGGAAACAATTTCCATTTTATTTGATGCTACAGGAAATAAATAATTAAAATGAAAAGAACCTGGCATCCTACGTTCGAAGAAGATCTGTAGAAGCTTAATTCCTCTCGCAGAACCAATTCCTCGCTGCCGATTGTTCCCAGCAATAGATCCCCCAGATTCTCCTTCAAATCCAACCTTCTTCTTTTATGATTTTTTCAGAAAACAGAACAAGAATACAGTGTTGAAAATAATTTTTTTTTCTCCAGAATTCCAACCACACCCCTCAAACAAAGAAAACCTCTTATTAAAATCCATGCCTAAGAAACCCTTTCAATTTCCTCTTCCTGTGAATACCAGAGGTCACATTTCAAGAAATAAATCAACATAATATTTAATCCTTAATTCCTTTTGTTGCCTTTTTATATATTTATATTTCATTTTCTTTTATCATGCATTTAATTAAAACTAAATAAATTTAACTCCACAAAAATGAACTTTTATTTATATATATATATATATTCATCATCTCCACAATACATTTCCACATTAAAATAATTAAAATCAACCATTTGAAAGATTCAAAATAAATGTAATATTTTTACCACTACTACTAATATTTATCTATTGCTTTATTTATTTATTTTTCATATTCTCCAGTTCTCTTCGTCTTCCAAATGCTCTATTTTCATTTCTTGCTTTAAAAACACTTCAACTTCCTATCTCCTTAACCATTTAAATTTCTTATTATAATAATTATCTTTCCAAGATTATTTTGTTCATAATTATTATTAACTTCAATATAACACAACAATTTAAATCAATTTATCTAATAATATCACTTTTACTTTTAACGAATTAGTTTAATTTGATCATTTGTTCTAAATCATTTGATTTAATTTAATTGATTATTACTTTAATTTCTAATTTATATTTTAAATAACTTTGCAAATCACTTATGATTTAATTAATTATTTAAACATGATTACTAACATATTATATTTTTCACACAATCAAATAACACAGTAACCAATGAAGCACACACAAAAACTCACACACAAGTCCAAAACAACTGACACGGAGGGGCATTACATCCTCCCCCCCTTAGACATCGACTTACTCCTGGAAGTCGAGCCCAATCATAAACATGGTAACACAACAATATCAAAGATCACCATTAAATCATCGATTAAACATCATCAAGAAAGCAATGAAAATTTAACAAACCAAAAATAAGGAAATGATACCAAAACAAAAGTGGCGGCAGGGTTGCACCAGACCAATTTGACAAACACAAGGACAGATGACGAACTAGGTTGGCAAAATTTTCTTGTCAGTTCCTATTTTCCACGTCAATCCCATTAGGTGTTTATGATGCTCGCCCTGTCCTGACAATGCAGGTGGAATCGAGACTTAGTTCCTGCACTCCTGCATGCAAACAAACGTTGTGCACAATACATATATATCACAAATACATCATGAGAGGAACTCCCAACATAGTAGGGCACTCGTAAGCGAGTGATACCACACTGTCCCTCCCACCATACCACACATAGAAGTCAAAACAATTCTAGTAACTCGTAAACAATTTGCTTCTTATTAGTTAGGAAATATTCATATAAGGATACTAACCATAAATCTAATTCCTATAGTGTATCAAAATTAATTACTACTTGACATTATAAGTATCTATACCTGCATATTACAATTACATTACCTTCGTCACTATGCTTTCTGAAGCCAACTTCCTATAAATCAAAAGCTACCATAGAACATTGCACGTTAGTACCAATAATTCAAGTTGCATTTTAACCTCAAGACACTATATTCTACTAAAAATCATAGAATAATTATCCACAAAACCTCACATCTTCGTTAAAACTCATAATTTTCACACAAATAACTCCACTTTAACAAGTATTCAACACCAAATCTCACATCAATTTCAATAAAAGGGTAAAATTTTACACCTTCACAGATTCAAGAAAACATAATTCATCACTCAAGGACAACAAAATCACAGATTCCATGCACACTTGACATATTCACACACATAAAACACATCACCAAAAACACATCACACTAAAACTCAAGGGTCCATAGAGCATCCCCAACAGGAAGGATACCGGTGCATTGTGCACTACACCGAGGGTCCTATCCTTTCCCATCAGTTTCCTACACCATCGACCTGACACCGGTTAACAGAAGAAACTCAGGTTCACAATAATGACAAAAGAAAAGTGAAAATCAAGACTCATGGGTCTAAGCGCAAGGTTACATAGTGAGCACACATAGTGCCTAGTGTATGAACCTAGGCTCTGATACCATGTTGTAACACCCCGTCGTGCGAACCCCAAAGGACAATTAAACAATAATTACAGCACAATTTTTTTTTAAAAAAATTAACATAACATACATGTAATACACATTAAATCATAAAATGAATTTCATTTAAGTAGATTCATTAGCACATACATCCCTTGGGGTACACGAGGAGTCATTACGAGACTGAGACCCACACAATGACCATAAAAAATAAAATCCAAAGATATAATCCATAACAAAGTAAACATCAATAAATGTAACACATACATGATAATCATTGATAAGAAACCATCTGAGTACATAAATACAACATATGCATGATTAACTTAACACATTGAGTAACAACTGCCATGGCCAATAATCACACTGAGTTAACATTACATTACAGTACAATGTTCTAGAGGTACAATGATACAAAAGTGTTTCCAAACATAAATGGAAACCTTACACAAGATACCATGATACAAAATAGATGAATACAAAGCATCATAACTGGCTCCAAGACAAATACAACTCTGGAGTTGCTGCAACAACACTAATCCCCACCTCTCAATCCTCGACTAGGGACCCAATGGGGTGCTTAGCATGTTCCACCCGACCATGTGAGTCCGAAGACCCACCCCTTGTGCTAAGGAGTTGACAAGAAAGAGACCGCAACCAAGAACATCCAAATAGGGAACCACAAGACTCAACGCCATACAAAAGTATCATAAAACTCAAGAATTACAAAGACATAATCAACAACATCCAAGAGTCATTAAAATAACTTAAAATCATAAATCTCATCACATAAATCAAAGCAATGACCAATAATAAGTAACCAAAGGATGATCATGAAACACTTCCAAATCAACTAAATTAATAAACATAATACAATTCCAAATTGCAATTAAACAACACAATAACGTCATATCACAGTATCATAAGATACAAGATCGTAAATAAAATATAAATGAGATCATACAAGACCACAAAACATACTAAAGATGTATTAAAACAATAGTCATAAATCAATTTAAATCAATTCGAACAACAATCTAAACCAACTTCTTTAACCTACTTCCAGAGGAACACAATAAGGTAAAACACATGGGCAACTAGGGGAGAGTGTCATCGCATAGTCCTACATGGGTTGTCCTGTGCTCTTCCTCCCAACTGGAGGCGCCGGTCCCATCTATGGCTATCCTGTGCTCTTCCTCCCAACTGGAGGTGCCGATCCATAGGGTGACTCATGCGGAGCCGTAAGCCTCTCGTGAAGACGAGGTCATGACCTTGCCAACCACAGCCTTCTCAGCCTTCCAATAGTCTGCGGAAGCACTAATGAAGACGAGGCATCCATTTTTAAATCTTATAATGATATTACTACCCAACCCACCTAAGTTAATTATTAGGTTTTCACTTGATTACTAACTCACTCGTGGGTTATCCTGTGCCCTTCCCCTTAAGCGGGGCGCCAGCCCCCACGAGGAGCCACTCTCCCTAGAGACCCAAGCACATAAAAACCAAGGGTTGTACCATCATAATTTGAACAAAGAATCACAACATAAAAGCGTGCGAGGCATTACCCATCTCGCTAATAAGTACAAAATCAGAGTCTCAATAATTCTCGTACAACCCTTTCAAAATCCTGATACCAAAACACTTGCCACTTCAAGGCACATAAAAGAGAGAACATCAAGTGACAATCATCTCAAGCCTCTGGAAGCCAAAAAGAATGAAAACCCACAAACAAGGGTAAAATGAAGCAACACAAGTTTTTCCCTAATAATTCCAACACAAGGATAAAATTTCCTCAAATATGAGAGTAACTCAGAAAAGCCATGAAAAGGAAAGATTCATCAAGACCCATCCACAAATCAACAATGGTGTCACCTCAAATAGGGAAACACAAAAGAAAATCAACCTTTAAACAAAATCACTTAATAAAACCAAAAGCCACCAACTAGGTATTCCACGGGAGACCTCAATTTTCTCCTCACAAGAACCCCCTTATAGTGGTACGCAAATCACCTTCATAAAATCAACAACATAGCGATGACAACAATAATTGCAAGGTCACAAGCACTATTTTCAATTCCAATATAATGAGTGAAAAATAAAATCAACAACTCCATCTAGACTACATAATCAACTTAGATACAAAATAAATTGGAAATTCAAGAAGATCAACTATCCACAACTCATAAACCAAAACATGAGTTTCCAATTACATTGCATCACAAATTAGATGACAAAGGATTCCTTGAATCAAAGTTAATCTCCAAGGCATTCACACCAACACGGGATCATCAAAAAATAATCCTTCAACAATAGAGGTAAAAGCATGCATCCAGGCATCCAAGGGACCAAATTAGAGAACACCTTAATTACTCAACCACTCACAACTTCACAAAAAAACTTGCATAATAAACAACAACCAAAAATTCAAACAAGAACAATATTTAATAGCCAATCAATTAACAACCAGAACTAAATGACTTTACAACTTACATATCTAAATTACCCAATTAACTAAAACAATTTATGATAACCATCACAAGTATTATAAAAGACTTATCCATAAAGAGAACTTACAAACCAACCATTAAATGAATATAAAGGAAGTCAATTTTCAAAAGATTAAAATCGCATTTCACCAATAAACTAAGCAATTCTAGAATATCCTAATCAATCTCTAACCATGCCCATACATTTAAATTCCCCCTTTCAATTATCAACAGAATTGAAAGCTACTTAATAATTGGGTAGTTAACTCATTATCATTTCATAACTACTTATGTTCAAAACATCATTTCCACTCTCCTTTCATCATACTAACTTAAGACTCACTTCCAATATTTAAATTAATTGTGAAAACCACTTAAGACCAATTGTTTATACTTTAAAATGACAATAATAACAATACTCTAAATACTTAAACTACATATTAAAACTTACTACCTTAAAATCTTAAATCTATCTAAATAATTTTACACACATAAATACCTTTTTAAAAAACTACGTTTTATATATTTTAATTCTTTTTGAGGAGGGAATGTAAAATGAGAATAGATCTGTTCTAAGAATCCAACAAGTCTACAAGACTCAACCTCATAACAAGATAACTTATTTAATTCCAAAATAAGTTCCATAATAAATTCCATTCCCAAAATATTCATACTAAAACAAGAATAAAATAATTAATGCTGTCATATATTCATAAATTGACTTTTTACAAAATTATCCTCTCAAAGTTGTAATCTAAATAATCAATAACAAAAGAAACAGATTTCCTTCTATTTTATTATTTCTATAATAACCAGATTTTGTTTATTTTTAACCAGAAAAGAAACAGAATACTTACTGATAAAATTAAATGGTTACAACAACAGTTTAAACAGTACAATCTAAATAAATGAGTTAATAAGTATATATATATAAATATAAATATATATATATATATATATATATATACATACATATATATATATATATATACATATATATATATATATATTTACAAAAGTAAATTTCACACAGCAAATAAAAATCAAAATTCGCGTTTTACCAAATTAATATATACAAATTTGAATGGGCATTTTAACCCATACATAGGCACAGGAATAAACGCCGCCCCGGCCGTGGGCAGTCTACGGACTGCTCACGGCAGTCCTTCGGGCTGCCGCGGACAGTCCGCAGACTGTCACACGGTACCGGTGGCGGGGTGGTGGGTAGGGCGAAGGCCGAACCCCCACACAGCCAATATATATAATATCAACACATAAATCAATGAACAGTGCCGACGGAAATCAAATAATGAGTTTTTAATAAATTTTAATTTTCATTCAATATTTTAACATATAAATAAATATATGTGTATATATATATGTTTATATATATATATATATATCTAATATATATATACATATACAGAATTTGAACATTTCGAAATCACTGTTCTTTGAACAGGAGAAATATTTTGTAACATACATGCATATCGAGAAAAATATCATAATCCCAAAAATTCATTGGAAGGAAATTGTTCTTTAACATATATATATATATTTAAAGATGAAACAACAGAAACACTGCTCATTTCCCAGATTTCAAGCAAAACCCCCCAATAAACAACAGCCCAGAACCCCACATAAATGTTATTTTGACAAATAACAATCCCAATCCCTGATTAAATTTTCATTGATGAAATAATAACCCCGAAAATTTTCTTTCACAATATTTGATTTCCAACCCCAGATGAAAATTTCATACACAGGAAACAATTTCCATTTTATTTGATGCTACAGGAAATAAATAATTAAAATGAAAAGAACCTGGCATCCTATGTTTGAAGAAGATCTGTAGAAGCTTAATTCCTCTCGTAGAACCAATTCCTCGCTGCTGATTGTTCCCAACAATAGATCCCCCAAATTCTCCTTCAAATCCAACCTTCTTCTTTTATGATTTTTCCAGAAAACAGAACAAGAATACAGTGTTGAAAATAATTTTTTTTTCTCCAGAATTCCAACCACACCCCTCAAACAAAGAAAACCTCTTATTAAAATCCATGCCCAGGAAACCCTTTCAATTTCCTCTTCCCGTGAATACCAGAGGTCACATTTCAAGAAATAAATCAACATAATATTTAATCCTTAATTCCTTTTGTTGCCTTTTTATATATTTATATTTCATTTTCTTTTATCGTGCATTTAATTAAAACTAAATAAATTTAACTCCACAAAAATGAACTTTTATTTATATATATATATTCATCATCTCCACAATACATTTCCACATTAAAATAATTAAAATCAACCATTTGAAAGATTCAAAATAAATGTAATATTTTTACCACTACTACTAATATTTATCTATTGCTTTATTTATTTATTTTTCATATTCTCCAGTTCTCTTCGTCTTCCAAATGCTCTATTCTCATTTCTTGCTTTAAAAACACTTCAACTTCCTATCTCCTTAAGCATTTAAATTTCTTATTATAATAATTATCTTTCCAAGATTATTTTGTTCATAATTATTATTAACTTCAATATAACACAACAATTTAAATCAATTTATCTAATAATATCACTTTTACTTTTAACGAATTAGTTTAATTTGATCATTTGTTCTAAATCATTTGATTTAATTTAATTGATTATTACTTTAATTTCTAATTTATATTTTAAATAACTTTGCAAATCACTTATGATTTAATTAATTATTTAAACATGATTACTAACATATTATATTTTTCACACAATCAAATAACATAGTAACCAATGAAGCACACACAAAAACTCACACACAAGTCCAAAATAACTGACACGGAGGGGCATTACAATGCATGTCGAGGTAAGCAGTTGGAGCTTAGTATGCAAATTCATGTGCAGGAAATGTTGATTTCTCATAATGTGCTTTTGGTGGTAGAAATCGTTGATAAGACCATTTATTGTTTGTGATGTATTGAGGAATATGACATTTGATGAAGCTAGGTGCAACAACTTTATTGATCTTCAAGAAAGGCTCCATCATAATTTCTATAGGTACTTGTTTCACCATTGATTACTTGATTCCTCCAATTTTGGCATCAACAACTTTGTTGAATTAAATTTAAGGCAATGAGAAAGCTTTTCTATGATCTTATAGGAAACAAATGCATTTCAAAAAGAGTTAAGGCATTCATAGTCCACAGTGGATAGAAAATAGTTTCAAGAAAATATCTATGATCAAAATTTTTAGAAAATTTTAAATAGTGCCAAAGTTTCACTCTATATCTTACTTACATAGCTATTTAGATAATGCTAAAATTTTATGAAAACAAATTATTTTAATAGTTTTATGAAATTTTGTTAACAAAAATATGTGGCTTTTTAAATTAGTTTATTTTTAATTAAAGATATTTTTTTATCGTATTAAAAAAGAAAAATGAAAAAAATAAAATTATTTATTTTATATGTTAATTTGTTAAATACATAGCTATTTTTATAAATAAGAGATTTATTAAATAAGATATCTTATAGAATATATTTCTTTTTTGTCTCTCATGTCCATTCAAAAAAGTCGTAGTGATTTATTTAGATTTCTCACTCTTTGAAAATTAAATTATGTTGTATTTTGCTTGCATCTTTCATTCATATTATTTTCAAAACATGGGAAAATTATCTGTTATTAAATGAAAAAGCACATCATTGCCTTTCTGATTTCCAACTTGTATTGGTATGTCTATTTGATTACCAATATCAACCAAATAACCTATAAGGATAGATTACTCATCCTGGTTTTAGTAGTGATAATAATAAATAACATCATGTCAACTTTTAAGTAGCTACCATGTTTATGAAACAATTATTGTTGTCATTTTGCTCTAAATTGGCATTTCAATAAACATTCAGTATGCAAGACAAAAAGGTTCAGTGACTAAAATAGATTGGTATATATATATATATATATATATATATATATATATATATATATATATATTAGTCATTGAACCTACTCTGGGACTTGTAGATAGTATAGACACTGAAAAAATGGCTTAGGCCTGCGACTGCATTTTTTATTATCAATTCAAGATACCTGCAAAATGATTAAATGATTTTATGATTTAATTATAACTTAACATCACATTTCCTCTAATTAATTAAATAGTTCTAACCATTTAATTAATTCATTTTCATTATTCTTCTAAAATTGATTCATCAAGTAAATTATATTAATTTATTTTAATTACGTTGCTAATTAATTCTAATCTCTTCTTTTGATTAATTAAATAACTTTCATAAATTTATTTAATTACGTCACTTAAATTAAATCATATTCTCCCACATTTAATTAAATAATTATTTATTTAATCAATTATTCTATCTTCTGATCTGAAGTGCCTTCATAAATTGAATAACTCATTTGATTGTTTGATCACATACACACACTTCCTCCACAAATTAAGGAATCAATTTAATAATTGATTCTTCTATTTGAGTACATGTCTCCTGCATTTTTAATTAAATAATATCATGCGTAATTCTCTCCACTCCTGACTAACACTCTCTCTTAGTTCACTCAGCTAATTGATCTATCACCACTTTTGACTCACACACTCTCTCAGTTATATCACTTAACTATTTAATCAACCTCCCATACAACTAGTTGACTAATCAATCAAATCACTTAACGGTTCAATCAATCTCTCAATCAAATCACTTAACTGTTCAATTAGGTCCTCACACTCGATTTGGAACATTCAAACTCAAATCCATCTTGACTATAAAATCTATGAAGCTTCTATAAAAGAAGCTTTTAAACTATATTTTTGGTAATCACAATCTTCAAAGTTTTGTTGTCATATACTTATAGGTGAATATTGCAAACTCATGATCTAAGGGCATATTGAGCATTTCAAAGAAAATTTGAGAAGGATAATGGAGATGAGTCAGGAAAGTATGGGAATTAGATGATATTGTTCTATTTTATTGAATTATTTTGTTGCATTGCACTTCATTATTGATTTGGGGAATCTTAGCATGATCAAGGCAATTTGTGATTGTTTTCATTGTTTATGCATCCTTATTCCTATTTATTTTCCCATCTCACATTTGGTTAACCTAACATTAACTAACAGACTTTGAGAGAACTTGTAGAAAATTTGATTTTTGTAGGAACATGTACATATTGATGCATTTGATGCGCAAAATGACACATCTGACATAATGAACCACATCTGAAGAGGGAAACGATGCATATGATTGGAAACGACACATTTGTGGCTTCCTACAATGCATCTAACTATTGGAAATAAATTTTTGATTTCTGAAATTATGAGTTTTCTTTTTAATAGTTAAAGATTATTATTACTACTTCAGAGTTAACCTAGTTTCTACAAGATGATTGAAAAAAAAAAATACAAACTTTCAAACTTCTAATGTGTGGTTTTACAAGATAAATGTGAAAGAAAATAATATAAAAATCCTATCTTATCTTGCTCTCTTTCATGTTTTCAGTCTTCATATAGGATTTCTTTTATTAATTAGACAGTTAATTAACCCTACTTTGAGTCTTCACATAGTAAGTTGTTATTAATTAGGGTCAATTTATGACTATCTTCTATGCTTGATAATGTTGGTAGGTTAATATGCTCTCACCTTGGGAAACCTCAGTGATCAGAAAACCAAACCCATCCTTATTTTGTGTTACCCTTTAAAGAGTCAGACCTGCCCTCCCAAGTTGTGAGAGAGGACAATCCAACTAGCAACGAGTTAAAGCCAAGCTACTCCTGACCGGTATATAAATGTAAATGCTATAGGAAATCTTAGCATTACAGGTGTGAATGTGTTATACAGACAAGTAATTCCCTCAGTACCTATGTGGTATGTTAAAACCTGAAGAGCATAACCTCTATAGGCTGGGAGTCCTCCTTATCAGAGCTAATCTTGCTTTGTGTATAGCCACCTGAATGGGTGCCCTAATTAAAAAACTTTTGTTTAGATTTCCAAAAACCCTCTATCTACTGGTGCAAGAACAATTGTTCTAAAGTCGATCCACATTATACACGTAGTCTAGTAGTAGAGATGACAAATTCCTTTCTCATTCAGTAATTTGGATCTTGGTGTGCCCGAGAAGTGTGTATTGTGGAGTGGAGCCAATGCCACTAATATCCCAAGTCATCCACTCTAGATAGTGCAGTTGGAGGTAACTCTAAGTGGGAATCTAGTGGATATTTCCTTTCCAACCTTAAGATTGTAATTTTTTGTTTATTTATTTCAAACACTCTTCTTGGCATGTCTTATGTGTGTGTTCAATCAGTTATGATCAAACAAATAACATCCAAGGTTCAATCCTAAACAAGTTATAAATTTGTCAAAACCTAGGACCAGTTCACTATTCAATGCATCTGTCACACAAAAACCTACATCTGACATAATGAATCACAATTGCTAGAATCTACAATGCATCTGAGATACTGAGCCACATTTGTTGTAGTCTGAAATGCATTTGATACTGTAGACCACATCTGTGAGCTTTTGTGACACATATGTTCTTCTGAATCACATTTGTAGTCTAGAAAGACACATCTATCTATCATAGAAAATATTACATCTAACAAACTAAAATTTTAGATAATTTACTATAGGATTCCATTACCTGATCTACCATTTGTTATAAATTTGATCCAGACAGGTGACTTTCTCTTATTTAGGTTTATCCTTAGTTTTTTCAAATTAAATAATTTTACCTATAAACCATATATGTGAGCTTCTATGATGCATCTGATCTTTTGAACCGCATTTGTAGTCTAGAATGATGCATCTACCTATCACAGAAAATCTTACAAAAAAAAAAAAAGAAAACTGACATGATTTATAGTAGGATTCCATTATTTGATCTATCCTCTACTATAAATTTCATCCAGACCTGTGACTTGCTCATATTCAGGTTCATCCTTAGTTTTCCTAAATAGTTTCATCGTTGCATTACCTATATCATCTTTAGCATACTTAGGGGAATCCTTGTGCATAACACATTATAGACCTTATGATAGATAGAATTGTCTTACCTTGATTGAAAATAGTAATTCAAATATTATTTCCTTGACATATAGTTTTACAATTTGTCCTTTGTCATCTTAGTGGAATACCTCAAACTCACCAGGCTAGTTTGAACTCCACCCTATCAACTTGACACCTAATCATTTTGGTATTGATCCTAAAACATCATTGGAAATCTTAGTTGGAACCTTCCATCAAAATTGGTCATTTAGTGACTCATCCCTTAGTTATCCAAACGTGTTGTTGACATATAGTTTACATTATACCTTAGTCATTCCATGTCATAATTTATGCCAAAATACCAAAAACATAGCTTCACTCTCACATCCTAGATATTTGTGTTTTAGGTACTTGCATACCCTACGGTTTTGACATTTACGAGTCATCCTCCTTTGAGCAAGTCCTATCTTATGGTCCAGAATAGATTACAAAAGAGATGATTAGAAATGGACCCTTCACGACAACATGAAGAGCTTACAATCTCACTAGCGAAATGAACCTTAGTCCTACACCTCACTAAGTCAATAACAATACCACACACATTGGGTCAACATCACAAGAACCTTCGAAGTCTAACTCATATGTTAACCCATTTGAAAGTTTCCTCATAAGAGACAACCAAGGTCGTATCACTATTAAGGAACTTGAGATAGCAACCCATGATGTTGACGTTGTTGAATTTGTTGAGGAGCTCATCATGCTCAACCCTCAGATATTTTTAGCCAAACTCTTAGAGGATGGGGTTAAATTACCACATGGATTTGACATAAATGTGCTACAAGTGATGCCTTCACCTAGAAATGTACCAAACCAAAACCAGGGTCATATGACACATATTCCATAGAACATTACATCTCAGGTAAACCTCAATATACCTTTGGGAGGAGCTACAAAGAGTGCTTCAACGATTCACACTACCCCAAATTTTGGGATTCCCTCCATAGCTCCACCTATAGCATCATTTGTTACACAGTCCATGACACAAGCCACAACCCAATGAAGATCAGCGCTTATAACATAGCCAACAACACAGTCGATGGGAACTAACTGATTTGGGACCTTAATAAAAACTATGAATACTTCCTCAAGCAATCCTTACGGACATAAGAGAATAAGATTTTTAGGTTAAGGACCAACACCAATGATTAATGTCAAGGGTACCACATATAGTCATGCTATCCCCCAAAATAGTGCTACACAAGGACAACAAGGCACACATACATCACCTCATGTGAATTCAACACAACCAGGATTTTGATCAAATATATTTACATAAAACACAACACCACAAGGTACCCATGCACAATTTAAAAGTCAGAACACACAAGTGAAACCCAACATTGAACACCTCATATACACATATACCTCAGGGGAAACAATAGATTCCTCCATACACCTACCATGTACCTACACAAAATATGGGACCAACAAGACAAGTGACATACCAAACCCATAGGTGGATTCTCTAACTACACAAATGCTTACTTTACAGAAACAAGTTGAGAACATGCAAGTAACAACTAGAAAATCCTACAACATGAAGGACTTGCATCTGTAACCCTTTGATAGTAGTATCTACATTCCTCCTTTTCCACAAGGATACACAATTTGGAGCTTCCAAAAGTATAAAGGTACATGAAACCAGATAGAACATATCAAAGAATTCAACATGGCTTGCGTTAACATTTCCTCAGAACATACATACTTGATGAGGTTATTCCCTAGAACCCTTACGAGTCCTGCACTTGAGTGGTTTTCATGATTACCTGGAGGCATAAGTACATGGTCTGAGTTAGCCAACAAATTTTTAGACAACTATGCCTTTAACATTGAAAATGATATGACATTAGCCACCTTGTGTACCACAAAACAAGAAGAGGCATCTAGTCATTTATCAAATACTTCCAAAGATGGAGAAACTTGGCAAGTCGATGCCAAGTAGAAATTCTTGAGAAACAAAAGGTGGACATGTTTGTCAAAAAACTCCTAGATTATTTAAAATATCCCTTGCAAGTTCATTGTTGTGCCCACTTTGTAGACTTGGTTGAAAAGGGAACAATGATTGAGAAGTCACTTGTCGCTAAGGGTTCCCTTCGGCTCTCTAAGAGTACAAATAATCAACACATGTTCAATGACAAAATCAAATACTGGCCTTGAAACAAAAATGTCTTAAGTGACGGGGTTGTAGATACCAAAGTTGTAAACAAAATAGGTCATTTTGTCACTCTAAGAGGACATGGAGCATCAACAACTACACCACAAACCCCTACACCAATGACAAATGCCATATGAAACAATCAGGGAATAGGACAATAGTGACCACCTAGGCAATACATTAAATGCATATATACTCCCCTCGAAGAACCCATTGAGTTGGTACTAAAGAAACTTGTTCAATCAGGTGTCATACAACTATGGGAACCCATGTCTTACGTGTCTAAATTTACACCCTCTTGGTGGGACAATAACGCCTTTTCTGAATATCACCAAGGTAAAGGAAATAAAATATCTACTTGTAGACAATTGAAAAATATCATTTAGGACCTTATCGAAGACAAAGTAATCAAGGTAGAGGGACAACAACAACACACTTCCAATAAAGATCACATGATCTACAAGAATCCTCTTGAAGACCACGGTTTAGGGAAAGCCTCTAGTTTATGTACTAATAACAATAACTCTGTCAATTCTATGGCCACTAACTATAACTACACCAATGTCCTCCATCTTCAGGCTCTCGAGGAACATATCAACACCATTACCATGAAGAGGGCCCCATAGTGCACTGTAAATACTCACAAGACTAAAATAACTATACTTGGCCCTTCACCTCCCAAGCAGTCCCAAGCTAAAGGCTAGTTTAACTTGCTAGATCAGCTAGGAAAAACCCCAACACAAATATCCATATTAGAGATATTACACACGTCACCTGAGTAGAGGGTCATCCTAGATAAGATGCTAAAAGAAACCTCTATCCTAGACAACCTCTACATCGACTGATCTCCAACCATGGTTGGATTCCTTGTGAGATCTCACCATGTTACCTTCTCTGACAAAGACTACTCAACCCAAAAGATGAACCATAATGACTCACTACACATTAAAGCCTTTATCCATCGACATGGGACCAAACAAGTCTTGATAAAAGTAGAGTGGGATTGAATTTTTATCCCCTTAAATTGGTTAAGACACTAGGTTTCTCTTAAGCATGTGTGGATAAGACAAAGAGCATAGTCATAAAAGGTTATGATGATGATGAATGATCCTCACAGGGCATAATAACACTTCCACTCTGAGTGGGACCAATAATGTTGGATATGAATTTCCATGTATTGGATCTAGAAATCCCTTATAATCTCCTCCTCGGTTGACCATGGATTCATGTCATGAAGGAAATTCCCTCCATGTATCATCAATGCCTAAAGTTTCCCTACAAGGACACCAAAATTACTATCCTAGGTGATCCTGATCTCTTTGAGTATTGCATTAACCTATGAGGAGTCTTTGAATGTTAGGTGTCACTTAGTCATGAAGCCTCAACATCAAACTCATCCAAATACATTGATCCATCAACACTTAATAGGATATCTGATGTCACTCAGTCATCTACCTTTGCATCCTTAGCTTCTACTTCCAAATCCCTCGACCCTGAGATCTAGATCCAAGATAAGTGATGCAAAGAATACAACATGAATACTACCTTCTGCATTACCATGATCTTAAAATCACCAAAGATGTATGGAAATTTGTGTTACAACATGGAACCTAAACTCTTGATTCATGTACCTCATAAAACTACTTTCCTCAACTGGGGAGACCTTGACAAGAAAGATATTGAGGATGTGTCTGACTGGGTCTACAAAGAAGAAGTGACACCACTGCAAATAGAGCAATATGGTAAAGGGTTTTTGATGATGCAAGAAAAAGGCTATGATGGAACCAGTGGGTTAGGCATAAAAAATATGGAAGAAGAGAACCCTACATACCTACTAAATGGGGGAAGAAGCTTGGGTTAGGGTGGAAACCACTATAGATTAGTACCACTAAAACTAAATTTCCTTAAAATAAGGAAGTATAGGGTTCTAAATGTTTCGAGACATCAGAGGATTCTGAAAATGAATTTTATGATGATAATGATTCTAACAACTGGGAATGGGAATCCTATGCCTCTTGCACTTACAAACTGGATAACATTTTCCATGATTTAGATACACCTAGCCCTAAGGTAATCAATAGTATGAATTTCAACATCTCAGTCAATACCTTAGTCCTTACCTTATTGGCTACTTCCCCACCTTTTACAAATACTGATGATGGCATTTCCCTAGTATACCCACAACTGGTGGACTAGGACCAACAAGATTATATCATTTTGGATACCTTTGAGAACAACAAAGCTATTGTTGATTTCATGGGACTAAGAGAAGGAATTCCATGGGAACACAATAAAGATGGATTCACAATAGAACTTGATATGGCAGTGTACTTCGGGGAGACCGCATCACCCTCCAGTCGTAAAAATAAAAATAAAGAGAAAAATGAAAGGTCTTTGGGTGAAAACTGTGAGGCACCCTCTAATAAGGAAAAAGTAAAAACAAAGGAAATATCCAAAGGTGAAAACCTCCTTGAGGTGCCTAAGGATGGAGGGTTGGACTTTCTCCCCATCACATAAGAGTGATCACCAATGCTGATCGAAGATACCCTAGAGGTCAACACTAGAACTCCTGAGGATCCTAAGATAGTGTTGCTAGTAGCTTCCTTGACAGAAGAAGAAAAACCAAAGTCCCAAGCATTCTTCACAAAATGGAATGGTAATTTTTCCTACTCATATGCTGAAATGCCTAGGTTGGACACTTAGCTAGTCTTACATCGCTTACCATTGAATCCAGACGCTAAACCAGTGAAGCAAAAACTCCAAAAAATGCATCCAAAAATTTCCTTGTTGGCCAAGATAGAACTAAAGAAACTCTTAGATGGTGGCTTCATCAGGTTGATTGATTATGCAGAATGGATCTCCAATCCGGTACCTACCACAAAGCCAAATGGTCAAATCCTCATATCTACTGACTTTAGGTATCTAAACAAGGCTTTCCCAAAAGGTGACTTTCCTCTCCCCAACATCGACATGATCATGGATCTTATGGTAGGATAGGAGATGCTGTCCCTTATGGATGGTTTCTCTGGCTATAATCAAATTTGTATTGCTCTACAAGACCAACATAAAAATTCTCCATGGAGTACCTATTGCTAGAACGTCATGCCCTTTGGGTTGAAAAATGTAGGAGCTACATACTGATGACTACAATATTTCATGACCTAATGCATACCCTAATGGAGGATTATGTTGATGATCTCCTAGAAAAGTCCTTAACCAAAGCCAATCACTTGAAGGTTTTAGACAAGATCTTTCAATGAGTAGAAGAGTACAAGGTCCATCTCAACCCAAAGAAATATGTCTTTGGGGTAAAGTTTGGAAAATTATTGGGATACATCATCTCACAATGAGGCATAGAAGTTGATCCCACCAAGGTAAAAGTCATCCTAGGCATGCCTCCCCCAAAGAACATCAGTCAATTAAGGTCCTTACAGGGGAGACTAGAATCTATTAGGATATTCATTTCTCAACTCACTGACAAATGCCATTAGTTTCAATACATGTTACGTAAAGGGATCCCTTTCATATGGAAAAAAGAATACCAAGAAGCCTTTCAATAGATAAAAGAGTATCTCCTAACACTACCTATTTTGATACCACCCATAGATGGAAATCCCCTCATATTATATGTACCCACAACCACAACAACACTGGGGGCACTACTTGCTCAAAAGGACCATGAGGAAAAGGAAAGACCAATCTACTATATTAGCAAAACCTTGGTGGGGTATGAACTAAACTACACTCATATCAAATGGGCCTACCTTGTAGTGGTCTTTGCAACACAAAAATTAAGGCATTGAATGTTAAACCACCAAACAAAGTTGGTAGAAAAATTTGATCCACTCAAGTATCTTCTCAGCAGAGCAGCGTTAATCGGCTGATTAGCAAAATGGGTCATGGTCCTTAGTGAATATGACATCCAATATGTCGAGCGTAAGGAAATCAAAGGATAGGTGATAGCAGATCAACTTGCAGACATGCCAACACAAGTAGAACATCCCCTCATCATTGATTTTCCAGATGAGTCATTGTTCACTCTTGAGACAAGTAATGTATGGAGGATGTAATTCGATGGCTCCTATACCAATCATGGGTCAAGTGCTAGGGTATTGTGTGTCACTCCACAAGGTGACACGATACTGAAAAAATTCAGAATTACATTCCCTTGTACAAACAATATAGCAAAATATGAGGCCCTATTAATAGGATTGTGTATGGTAGTCAAGTGGAAGATCAAAAGTATACAAGTCTTCGAAGATTCACAACTAGTCATCAATCAGGTCAATGATGACTATGATACAAAGGATGAGAAATTGACTCCCTATAAGAAAATGGTTGACAACTTCAAGCTTTACTTTGTCAATATCACCTTTTGTTAGATGCCCTGCATACAGAATAAAGCAGTGAATGCTATGGAAACCATCGAATTGCTCTTGGACATACCTAACAATGTGTCACAATACAAGTTCTTAGTGGAAAAAATATTGGTCCTAGCCTTCGACATCCCAAAATTTGAAATGGTTTGTGAACTTGTTGGTCCCTAGTCACCTTGGTACCTAGACACTTATAATTACCTCCATTCCCAAATTTTACTTGATAACTTATCCAATAACCAATGTAGGAAATTTATCCAAAAATCATCTCGTTATGACATCACCAGGGATACTTTGTATTAACACACCTTTGAAAATTCCCTAATTTGATGTCTCGATAACATGGAAGCACAAAAAACCTTACACAAAGTGCACCAAGGAATTTTTGGTGCCCATTTAGGTGGTCCTACCTTAAAGCCAAAAATATTATGTGACTGGGATACTATTGGCCGACCATGGAACATGATGCATACTGATTTGTTAAAAGATGTAGAGAATGTCAAGTTCACAGTGATCTCATTCATCCTCCAACACAGGAACTATGACCCATAACTTCACCTTGGCCTTTTGCTCAATGGGGACTCAACCTTGTGGGAAAGATCTACCCCACTTCCTCAAATGGCCATATATTCATTATAACCACCACCAAATACTTTATCAAATGGGTAGAGGCCATCCCCCTTACCTATATCACAAACAAACAAATAGAAAAGTTCATTATTAATTATATCATTTTTTGATATGGTATTTCACAGTTTATAATCATAGATAATGGTTGTTTGTTCAAAAACCAAGACGTTTGTGAACTATGCAAACAATTCCACATCTAGCACCATTTTCCCCCTCCCTACTACCCACAGGGCAACGATCAAGCTGAGGCATCCAATAAAACCATTATTAAAACCCTTAAGAAAATTTTCAATGACGTTGAATGTGACTGACACATTCAACTCAACCCTACCTTATGGGAATATCAAACCAGCATCCGTACTCCCACTGGAGCCACCCCATATTCCCTAGTCTTTGGTTCATTAGCTTTTCTCCCCATTGAGGTCGAAGTCCCCTCTCTACGAGTGTCGATGAAAGGGTTAATAAATGATGAAGAGTACATGATATCTAGGCTACATGAGCTGGAATTACTAAATGAGCAAAGACAAAAAGCTCTGATCCACTTACAAGCATATCAAAACTATCTTTGCAAAATTTAAAACAAGTGGTTCCTGGTTAGACATTTTAACATCGACGACCTGGCACTAATGCAAAATCACAAAAACTAGGCAGAGCGAGAGAAACCTGGTAAGTTTGAGCCTAACTAGCTAGGCCCTTATGTCATCACAACTTCCTTTGGTTTTGATGCATATCAGTTGTCCACTCCAAAGGGAGAACCATTATCTGGGACTATAAACAGCTTGCACTTGTGCAAGTTTTACACTTAGCTTCAGAAAGCTTAGTTGAAACCATAAAAAAAAAATAGTAAAGAGAAATAATCCATCCAATAGTGAAAATCATCTCAATGAAGCTTTGGATAAGTACCATGGTGAAAATCTGGCAAACAGGTGCCATGTGTTGACAGTCTTACCCCTATTGTCTATTATCACTTCACATAATTTTTACACCTTCACCCATACTAATACAACTATTCCTCATTCATTTCACAACACCCACAATACATGTAGTTGCTAATTCTATGACTTGAGATCGGTTGAGGTTTGTAGCATACCGTGCAAAATCATTCTTACCATCCAATCCCACATAGTACTTGACCGAGGGAAAATACCTAACACCTGTTCTTGGCAGAATAAACCTCTACATCTCCAGGTCCTAACACACTGGTGAAAACACACAAAAACATTCAGAAAATGTGTCAAAAACACAAAAACATTCAAAAAATTTCAAAATCCATAAAATTCATAAAATTTCCTAAAAAGAAAATCCCTAAAAAAATTGCAAAATCATCAAAAATCCAAAAAAATAGTCATTTGAATCCGAGTTTGACTTATTTTTAAGTTAGGTCAAATTACATTGTCTCTGCACATTTTCTACATAGGCAAGGCTCATCTTAAATGAGCCCCCGAGACATTGATTCAGTCCTTTTGGGTTTAGTCAAACAATAAAATCATGACATTATCTTTGTCAAATAAAGCAAAGTCAGGTTGTGTTGATCTATGAGGTCTCTATGTGTATAATGTAGGCAAGGCCATCAATCGATGAGCCCCCGAGGCTGCACTACGTCAGTCCTTTAAGGTTCATCGAATTCACTGTTTCACAAGTCAGATGTCTTCAAATAAAGAAATCTTTTTCAGTCAGTCTTGTCAACCAAAGTCTGGTCAAACTACGTGATCTATGAGTGCACGACATAGGAAAGGCCATGAATCGATGCACGCTCGAGGCCCTAGATGTCAGTACTCTTAGGGTTTGTCATGTTGGTCTTATCACATGGTCATACATCGAAAAAATTGAATGCAAGGTTAAAAATGATGCACAATCCAACCAGTTGAAAATCAGTCTAACATCAAATTTATCAAATCAGTCATTTAAGAATCTTCAAGATGTGTCCTTCTTCACGTCAGACTCTTTTCTGTCAACCAATTTATTTAGGATATGTCTTTCCTGAATCAAAATCAAATCTATCAAATTGATCATTTAAGAGTCTTCAAGATGTGTCCTTGACATCAGACTCTTTTCTTTCAACCAATTTATTTAGGATATGTCTTTCCTAAATCAACATCAAATCTATCAAATCAATCAGTTAGGAGTCTTCAAGATGTGTCATTCTTGACATCAGACTCTTTCTTGTCAACTGTAGGTCTTCAAGATGCGTCCTACTTGATGTTAGACCCTATCATGTCATCTATTCAGGATGTTTCCTTCGTGAATCTCAACCCTGACAATAATCAAATTCGACATTGCAATCTTCTTTAGGATGTGTCCTTCCTAAAGAGTGACCAGTTAACCTTGTCATCACCAAGTTAACCTTAGCAAACAAACAAAGATCTAACACACATGTCTCGACAAGCATTTTTCATTTATTTTTCAATGATTTGATATAACCATGTAACTAGCCACCTCGACGATGTCCTATGATGGATTTAGAGGAGCAACAATGTTACATGAGCATATGTTTCTTTTTCACTAATTATCTTATCTTTTTGAAGTTGTCATGTTACTAGCCACCTCAAGGATGTCTTGACAATAGGATTTAGAGGAGCAACAATGTATCATGATGATTGTCTTATCTTTTCAAATTTTTCATGTCACTAGCCACCTCAAGGATTTCCTGGCAACGGGATTTAGAGAAGCAACGATGTTTCATGACAAATTTTCTTTGGATTGTTGTTTTTGGTTTGTCTTGACAAAAAGACTGGGAACAATTGAGTTCCTAAGTATGAGTCACGACAATCCTTTTCTATGAATTTTATTTTTAGCAAAGGAATGACATTGCACACCATTGGTCTACCTCATATCATGATTTTTCTTGCCTGTTTCCATAAACCACCCAATGATGATTAAAATGCAAATGCTTAGTATAATGACAACAAAGTGATGATATATGTTTCTTTCACGGTAACATAAATCATCTTCAAGCTAATAATCACATCTGGATGGTGCACTATGACACACAAAAAATCACCTATGTATTCATTACAATATCAGAGTAGCATGCATCTTACATCCACATCCATTTTGCATAAGGAATTAAGAACATTGCATCATTATCATTAACATTTGCATAACATGATAAATATATAGATAACACAATGCATACAATGACTCTATATCATAACTCATATGCATCCATTACATCATAATCAAGTACATCCAACAACCATTTCCCTTACTAAGCCTTGCCAAAATTTATTTCTTTCGCCACCACTGAACTTCTAGCTATCCAATTACTTAATCAAGACAATTTCAAATTTTTTTTGACTTTTTCAAAAATTCGTCAATTTTTCTGAGGGGGTATACCTTTACCTATTTCACACAGGGGCATAACTAGGGCATGTTATTCATTATTCTTTGACACAACGCCAAAATAACATTATGTGAAAGAGGGGAAAAATGTACACACTGAAAAATGGCTTAGGCCTGCGACTGCATTTTTTTATTATCAATTCAAGATACCAACAAAATGATTAAATGATTTTATCATTTAATTATAACTTAACATCACATTTCCTCTAATTAATTAAATATTTTTAACCATTTAATTAATTCATTTTTATTATTCTTCTAAAATTGATTAATTAAGTAAATTACATTAATTTATCTTAATTATGTCGCTAATTAATTCTAATCTCTTTTTTCAATTAATTAAATAAGTTTCATTAATTTATTTAATTATGTCACTTAAATTAAATCATATTCTCCCACATTTAATTAAATAAATAATTATTTATTTAATTAATTATTCAATCTTCTCATCTAAAGTTCCTTCATAAATTGAATAATTCATTTGATTATTTGATCATGTACACACAGTTCCTCCACAAATTAAGGAATTAATTTAATAGTTGATTCTTCTATTTGAGCACATGTCTCCTACATTTTTAATTAAATAATCTCATGCATAATTCTCTCCACTCTTTACTAACACTCTCTCTTAGTTCACTCAACTAACTGATCTATGACCACTTTTGACTCACACACTCTCTCAGTTATATCACTTAACTATTCAATCAACATCCCATACAACCAGCTGACTAATCAATCAAATCACTTAACAGTTCAATCAATCTCTCAATCAAATCACTTAACTATTCAATCAAGAACTCACACTCGATCTAGACCATTCAAACTCAGATCAATCTCGACCGTCGAATCTGTGAAGCTTCTATAAAAGAAGCTTTTTAACTCTATTTTTGGTAATCATAATCTTCAAAGTTTATTTTTCATATACTTATAGGCGAATATTGCAAACTCATGATCTAAGGGTGTATTGAGCATTTCAAAGCGAAGCTGAGAAGGATAATGGAGATGATTCAAGCAAGCATGGGAATTAGATGATATTGTTCTATTTTATTGAATTATTTTGTTGCATTGCACTTCATTATTGATTTTGAGATCTTAGCATAATCTAGGCAATTTGGGATTGTTGTCATTATTTATGCATCCTTATTCCTATTTATTTTCCCATCTCACAGACAGTTTGATGGTCATCTGAGTATAAACATTTCAACATTATTTTTCTGCTATGCATTGTTTAAGGTTTCCATAGCTGTTCAATTTGTGACTTTTGGTAATAATATTGGGAAATAGGATGCTTGATAGAAGGGTATGTGTAGGATCATGATGGTCCAAAAGTGGTGATATGATGGGTATGTGTAGGGTATTTGGCTGATGACTTTTTGTTTTTCCCAAAATTTATGAAACAAAAAGGGATTTTAAAGGATATTCTCAGCTTTCCACCAATATAAATTATGCTTTACTTTGAATTTAATAAATACTTATTATTCATTTTCTATTTGAATTACGACTAAAGTCCTGATTGATAGGCTGATTGAAAAACATCTATAGCTTTCAAATGGTATCACATTTTTTGAATCTGAAACATGCATCACATTCTATGCTTCACATACCATAAGATTAAAAAAAATGAATTTCATGAATTTTTGACCAAGTTAAGGTGGTCAGACATATGAGTTTTTGTGTTTTTTAAAAGTTGTAATAAAAAATTCATAGTTAATTATTTACTTTGAAAAAAATTACAAAAAAATATGGATCACATCGGGACATGAGTCCTCTACTTATATCTAAAATATTATAAAAAATTATTATCATTTTATTGTGGTTAGAGTTGTCAGACAAACACCTACTTATTATTTTTTCCCTAAAATTTAAGTACTACTGCATTGAAATTTCAAATTTTCACCAAATAGAATTTTTTTTTTAAATAAACCTAGTAGTGTAGAAACTACATTCAATTTTCTATAGATTCTATTCTTACATATTTTTGAAATAATATACATAACTTATTCAATTTTTTACGTCAAGTTGCCTAACTCTGATTTTTCTGAATTTTTTGCCACTGAAGGGTTTATTTTTTCCATGATGATCCTGCGCATACCCAGAAACTAGATAACATGTTCAATTCCCTCAAACATCATCAACCTATTAAACCTTGAAGAACAGTAACACAAATTTCCTTGCTTTACCCCTTCATAGATTGTGTGACTGATTTTTAATTTTAATTTGTATATTGTACTTTAGTTAATTTTCTATGTTTTGTTATATTGGAGTTATTTAATTTCAATGTTATATCTCATCACTTTTCAAGAAATGTTGAGAAAAAAATGGATGAGCAAGAGAGTTACAGTTACCTAATGGAATTTGCAAACTATATGTAAACATTTTATTTCAACTCACAAGAAATAACCTCCCACAAAACAAAAAAAGATCCTTCATATTCAAAACTATGAGAAGAGATATTAATAAATAATTAAAAATATTAAATTGAATGACTTGATCAAAACCTCTTTTTAAAAATTAAAATAATTATTTAAATATAATTTTAAATTATCTATAATATTCAACAAGATAGTTGTCGGTATTGGCATGGTGTGATGGTTTAAAGGTGGCATTGTTGTTTGTGCCACCAAGGTTCAAACCCCATTGTGGTGGTATTGTTGATTGGTTGTAATCCAGTTCATAGCTCTGGTCAAAAGCGTTTACCCCTTGAATAAAAAAAAAAAAACAAGATAGAAGCTAAAATTTACTCATATCTTAACTATGAGAAGAGATATTTGTGACATTACATGTAATTAAATGTATAGGGCATAAAGCTAATATAAAATACAGAATCATAAAGTTCCTCCATCTTGAGCATTCAGTTCAATGAAAATTACAACAGTGTCAACTATAGCATAAACCAAGGAGTTTCTATTTGATTTGAATACATAGATTGTTAATTTTGAAAGGACAATACATGTTTCTTGTTTGTAATTACTTGCCAACTTTCCTTATTTCCTGATATTGTTTATGGTATTACATGTCACCATCTTAAAAATTTCAAGATTACTATTAAGTTGTTATAATATCAACACTATTGATAAAACATAGAAGACACAACAAATAAAAACAAGACTATTCTTGGACGTTTAGGCAGGAACTTCACTGCTTTACAACTCTTGTTTAGATTTGTAAACATGGATCACAATCAAAGAATATAAATATTCACATAGAGAGATAAAGAACACTACTTGTCAAATCTAAGCACCAAAAAGAACATAATATTAAAGATAGTAATATTTTACTAACTATAATTTTTAAAAAATAATAATAATTTAACAATATAATAATATAATAATTTAGTAAATTATTCATATAATTCTAAAAATAATAATTATTAATAATATATTACTAATTATATAATAATAGAAAAATAATATATAATAATTTAATATTAAGGATAATAGTATTTTACTAAGTATAATATTTAAAAAAAATTAATAATAATGTAATGGTTAGAATAATTTAATAAAAATAATAATATAATATTATAATAATTAGAATAATATAATACTCGAATTGTATATTGTTAAAAATTCATGTGGCTCTAATTTTAGGATGGCAATCATCTACTCTGCAAGTCGAGCTAGGGTGTCTGTGCCCTAGCTCATTTCGTCATCTTTCTTGGCTGTGTGATGTAGGGGGATTACAAGTTGTTAAGGTTTTCCATAGGTTGGGCATTTGTGTGGGAGAATCTTCTCTTTCCCTAGGCTGCTCGTGGGTTTTTTTGTGGACAATTTCTCTCTGTAGCGTTGGGGAGGTAGTGGCTGGGTGTGTAGGGTGCATCACTACAGGTGCTAAGAGCTGGCATCTGGAGAGTTTGGGGTGTGAAGACTGTTGATAAGGCTTGGTGAGGGTTGTAGTAGAAAGTGGGGTGAACCCATGTGTTGGGTGGTTAAGTGGAGGAGTTGTTGGGGGCTACGTAGGGTTGTTTTTGCGTGCCCTCTTCCTTAAGGGTGGAGGGTAGTGTTGGGCTACAACCCTTGTTTGGGGTTTACTATTCTTGAGTTTCCCAAGGGCTTGCATGCATGGATAGGGGTTTTTTATCTTCTTCAACGGTGCTAGGGGAATCATTTGGGGCTGGTTCCAAGATGGATTTATGCTCAACATTTTGCTCAGAACCCTTGCCATAGGGGTCTAGGTTTTATGATAATAATATATTTTCTCATAATCTAGAGAAGTTTGAGATGGGTTCGTCAAGAGGGTCTCAACTTGCGAAGATTAATGGGTGCCTAGAAAGGTGCAAAGAGAGGTCAAATCTAGTGATCCCGATGGAGATTCTCATAGAGGATATTGATTACTACTCAAGAAATTCCCTATATTACAAATTTTTGGGATTTAAAATCTCATTGCAATTTTTGGAAGCCTGGGCTCAGAGGACATCGCTGCTAGAGGGGGAGATGGAGATTCGGCTCCTTGAAAATAACTATTTTATGGTTACGTTTGATTGCATGGTAGATAGGATCAAAGTTTTTGAAGGGGCCCCTTACTTTTACAATCAGGTGGGCTTGTTTATCAAGCCGTGGCATGCGGGCTTTAATCCGGCCGAGGATCTTCCAAGTCAGGTTCCAATTTGTGTTGGATTATCAAGGCTCCCGATCGAGTGTTGGCGCAATGATGTTTTGCATTTACTAGCCTCGATGCTTGGTAAACCTATGTGTTCTTCACAACTGATGTAGTTCAAAAAGGTAATGACATATGCCTGGTTTTGTGTGGAAATTGATTTAAGTAAACTATTTCCAGATTCTATAGAAGTGTGTGCATGATCTTATTCATGGGTGTAGCAGCTCAACTATGAGAGCTTATCTTTTCATTGTAGACTTTGTCATGAGTATGGCTACTTACAACATAGATTCCCAAGGGCCAATCCTTTGGAGACTTATTTTTCTCAACCCCATCGTAATCTGCCTAGGGTCGATAAGGGCAAGGATCCTATTCTAGGTGGTGGTATAGGGGATGATGGTTTTATTCTTGTTAGAGATCAAAACATAAATAAGGGGCAGAAAAGGACTATGAAGGTGAGGCACGATGATGATACTATTAATAGATTTGAGGTTTTAGATGATCTTAGCTAGTAGGAAGTGAATCTAGGATTGATAGATTTAGATTAGGGAATTTAGGGTACTGAACAAAAAGGGCCTCCTTTTGAGCCTGAGCAAGCAAGCCAACAGGAGGTGAGTGTGGGCTTACTATGTGTTGAGCAAGATGGGGGAGGTTCTAGGCAAGAGGGACTTAGTTCAGGGATCCCTCTTGCTCTGCAAGTTGATGGGACTATGATTTTGGAAATAGATCTGTAGATGGTGGCTTAGGAGGAGTTAGGTCATGTTGTTGTGAAGGACAATGAGGCTTTGTCTCATCCATCATGGAGAATGGGCTCAAAGGTGGGTAAGATTAGTAAGCCATCTCCTTAATTGGGTATTTTGCAAAAATATCTTAAGAAAGGGAGGGTGGAGAAAGCTGCTAAGCTTGGTAGGAAGAAGGATATGGAGAAGATTAAATTGATAGGGGAAACTTTGGTGGAATCAGGGTCAGTCAAGACTCTGGATTCTCATTTTTTGAGCCCCTTGAAATGATTGTTCTTTCATGAAATGTTAGGGGCTTGAACAGTGGCCCTCAACAAAAATCTATTCAGTATTTGGTTATATGTCATTCTCCTGTTGTCCTCTTTTTGCAGGAGACCAAGTTTTTTGTTGATTGTATGATGGGATTAGTGCCTAAGCTTTGGAAAAATGGTGAATGTTAATGCATTGGTGCTCTAGGATCTTCTAGGGGGTGGCTTGCTTATGGAACCCTTAGAATATTTTCCCTCAGTGGTGGGTTTCCTTCAAGTCCTCTCTCTCTATGGTGGCCTCTTGCCTTGAATCTGGGGAGATGGTTCTTTTTTCCAACATTTATGCACTTGTGGAGCTATAGGGCAAGCAACTCCTGTGGTCAAATATTTGATATGTTCAAAGTATGGTTCCCTACCATCCTTGGATTATTGGGGGGGACATCAATGCTATCACTGAGATTGCTAAGAAGCGGGCTGGTACCATGAGGCTGGAGGCATCGACATTGCTGCTCCAGGACAATATTTCTATTTTGAATCTCATTGATATCAAGCCCAGTAATGGACAATTTACCTAGAACAATCAAAGTTTTGGTGAAAACTGCATCGTGGAATTGTAACGCTCGCCGTGCAAGCCCCAAAGAACAAACAACAAAAGAGTGCAAATATATATATATTTTTTTAAAAAAGAAATATAAATAATCATCATATCAATATTAAATGATCATATACATACTCATATACTTCATACAAACAACATAATCAACCATGTCCTTTGGGGCCCCACGAGGTTACATCGAAAATAGACATTACTAATCATCATCTCATAAGATATCAAAAAGGAACTATAAATGACAACATTAGATAAATACATACATAAATTCTATCACAAGATAAACCCATGAGACATTTCATAGCCAAAAATTACAAAGTAGATAACTACATTACATCATCTTTCAAATGTTACATCGTCCATCAAGTTACATCATGAATCCCAAACATGTGGGATGAATGCAATATACAAGTTTATCAAAATACAAGGAGATCAACTGGAATAAATCTTCAACAGGATGAGACTGAAGCCATGAACGCTGATGGGGAACCCAACGGTGTGCGGAGCACGTTCCACACGACCACCCCCGTGCTAAGAGGTGACAGAGAAGTAACTCCGACAAAGAATGACAACAAAAGTACAACCATACAAAAAGTACCAATCATAGATTCATCCCACAATATGCCAATTAAAATGAGCAACCAATAACACCATATCACAATGTCGTAAAGATTCAAGGTCGTAAATAAAATATAAATGAGATCATACAATGCTTGCTAAAGATGTATCAAAACAATAATCTTAAATCAATTTAAATCAATTCAAACAACAATCTAAATCAACTCCCATAACCCACTTCCAGAGGAACACAATAACACAAACACATGGGCAACTAGGGGAGAGTGTCATCACATAGTCCTACATGGGCTCTCCTGTGCTCTTCCTCCCAACTGGAGGCGCCGGTCCATAGGGTGACTAATGTGGAGCCATAAACCTCTCGAGGGGACGAGGTTACGACCTTGCCGACCACGGCCTTCTCAGCCTTCCATTAGCCTGCGGGAGCACTAATGAAGACGAGGCATCCATATTTTAAATCTTGTAATGATGTTACTACCCAACCCTCCTAAGTTAATTATTAGGTTATCACTTGTTTACTAACTCACTCGTGGGTTATCCTGAGCCCTTCCCCTTAAACGGGGCACCGGCCCCCACGAGGAGCCACTCTCCCTAGAGACCCACCAAAAACAAGGGTTGTACCATGCCAATCATAATCATCAAAATATGACAACAAAAGCAATACACGAGGCATACACCATCTCACAAATAAAAATACCATAACAAAATCTCATAATTCGGTACACCCCATTAATAAAACATAACTCATCAGAAATCAAGGTGAAAAAGTATAAAACTCAACAAAATCATCATCCTCTGGAAGACTAAAGTGTTAACACAAACGGGTTCCCACATCAAGGAATTAACAGTGTCCCAAACCCAACAATGCAACAAGATTAAATTTCAAGAATAAATAATTAAAAGAGATAACCTATTTAATTCCAAAGTAGATTACAAAATAAATTTCATTCCTAAAATACAATCATACTAAAAATAAATAAACAATGTTGTTTTATTTTCGTAATGGATTTTTCTTTGCCAACAATATCCTTTCCAAGTTGTAATTTAACAAATCAATAAGACAGATTTCTTTCTATTTTACTAATATTTTCATTGTAAAAATTTCTGCTTTATTCTTAAATAGAAAAGAAACAAAATCTAAATGTGAACATCTATTTTCTAGATAATAGATAAATTACAGAAAATATAATTTTAATCAGAACATAATAGAATATATTTACACATTTGTTTAACTAACAGTTAAATTACCAGAATATCTATTAAACAGAAATGAAACAGTATATATATATTCTTTTTAAATAACAGTGAAATTAATTAAATAATACTGCAACCAGAATAAATAAATTAATCTATATATATAAAAATATATATCTACAAACATATATATATATACATATATATATATATATATACATATATATACATATATATATATACATATATATACATATATATATACATATATATATCTAAATAAAAATCCGCACATAAATTTTAATATATAGAAATCGCATATTAAAAATTATATACAAACATTAAAATTTAAATGGGGACTTAATCCCAAAACAAACGCATAACAAACCCCGCCAGCCATGGGCAGTCTACGGACTGCACACGGCAGTCCGAAGGACTGCCGTGGATAGTCCAGACTGTCCACGGTACCGACGGTACCGACTGCACCAAAGGAAGTGTGGTGGGTATGACCGAGGCCGTCTCCCACACAGCCTTTATAAATATATAAATAAAAACTAAAAAATAAACTGCATGAATAGTGCGATGGAAAGAAATAACACAGGTTTTCAATAAATTCAAATTTCCATTCAAAGTTTTCATTTGTTTAAAAATATATATATATATATATATTTATATATATGTATATATATATATATATATATCTAATATATATATATATATAAATATATGTATATATATTCACAGAGGTTCGAATATTACAGTAACAGATAATTACTGTACACATGCAATTCACTGTGCATGTTTGAAATAAAATGTTTTATAAGGTATATATATATGAACCAGCAATTCGAGGAAAGGTAATTGTTTTCAAAAACAATAATAATTTTTTTTTTAAAACAAGATGAAATAACAGAATGCTGTTCAATTCCCAGATTGCAATAAAAACCCCCTTTTTTTAAAATAAACAACCACAACCCAGAAACCCCAAAAATTTCATCAATCAAATAACAATCCCCAATTTCCTTTGATTAAACTGTAACCCCAATCTTCCTATCATTATCTAATTTTCAACCCTGAATACAAATTTCATTTACAAACACAAATTCCTATTTTAACAGAAGATAAATAAATTAAAAGAAGGAACCTGGCGTCCTTCGCTTGCAGAAAATTGAAGAAGCTTTGATCCTATTGCTATACTAATTCCTTTGCTGCAAATCTTCTAGCAATAGATCCAAATTTTCCTTCCTCTTCAGCAATTTCTCCAAAAACAGAAAAAAACTAAGGGCAGAAAAATGATTGGAAATAAAATTTCTCCAGCATTCCAAAAACCATCCCCTCAAACAAAGAAACTTCCCCTTAAAATCCATTCCCATGAATCCTTTCAATTTCCTCTTCCCGTGAATACCAGAGGGCACATTTCAAGAAATAAAACCAAATAATATTCAACCTTAATTCCCTTTTGATACTTTTCCCATATTACATTTTCATTTTCATGCATTTAATTAAAACTAAATAAAATACAACATGAACTTTTATTTAAACAAATATATAAATATTCATCATCTCCACAATTCTTTATTAAATAATTACTTATTAAAATCAACCATTGAGAGACTCAAAATAAATGTAATGTTTTTTTTATTATTTCTAATATTTATTCATTGCCATATTTAATTATTATTTTATGTTTTTATTTTATCAATTACTTAATTATTTAATTTACCACATAAGACCATCCACCACTTTAGACAAATCATAAAATCATACAAAGACCAATGTAACTACACAAATGAATGTGACCAATATGCACAAACCATGAAGATACAAGATTGTTGACATCTTGGTACGGAGTTACTTTTCATGTCACCTCAAATATTCAACTTCCTGCCGTTGGGTTGGTTCAATGCTCGCCCAGACCTACCGAAATAGGTGGAATCGAGTCTTATTCCTACAAAGCCTGCATCCAACAAGGTGATATACAATATACATAAAATCAAAGCATTGTGAGGAGGATTCACAGCGTAGCAGGGCGCTCGCGAACGAGTGATGCTACCTGTCCCCTCACCCAAAACATATCATCATATAAAGCATTATAATTTTACACCACATCATAAATTACTATTCTATAGTCTACTGCATTCCAAATAACTCCATCAAATGATCATAATAAAATGTCATCACAATATCCATGGCATCATAAGAGTATAGTAATAGTCTAAGCTACCACACATAATAGCAACAGTATCAACCAAAATCACAATGTTCCAAACAAAACCACAGTGAATGTCAAAATCAAATAGTAGCATGAGGGGTTTTACTCTTGTTAGAGATCAAAACATAAATAAGGGGCAGAAAAGGACTATGAAGGTGAGGCACGATGATGATACTATTAATAGATTTGAGGTTTTAGATGATCTTAGCTAGTAGGAAGTGAATCTAGGATTGATAGATTTAGATTAGGGAATTTAGGGTACTGAACAAAAAGGGCCTCCTTTTGAGCCTGAGCAAGCAAGCCAACAGGAGGTGAGTGTGGGCTTACTATGTGTTGAGCAAGATGGGGGAGGTTCTAGGCAAGAGGGACCTAGTTCAGGGATCCCTCTTGCTCTGCAAGTTGATGGGACTATTATTTTGGAAATAGATCTGTAGATGGTGGCTTAGGGGGAGTTAGGTCATGTTGTTGTGAAGGACAATGAGGCTTTGTCTCATCCATCATGGAGAATGGGCTCAAAGGTGGGTAAGATTAGTAAGCCATCTCCTTAATTGGGTATTTTGCAAAAATATCTTAAGAAAGGGAGGGCAGAGAAAGCTGCTAAGCTTGGTAGGAAGAAGGATATGGAGAAGATTAAATTGATAGGGGAAACTTTGGTGGAATCAGGGTCAGTCAAGACTCTGGATTCTCATTTTTTGAGCCCCTTGAAATGATTGTTCTTTCATGAAATGTTAGGGGCTTCAACAGTGGCCCTCAAGAAAAAGCTATTCGGGATTTGGTTATATGTCATTCTCCTGTTGTCCTCTTTTTGTAGGAGACCAAGTTTTTTGTTGATTGTATGATGGGATTAGTGCCTAAGCTTTGGAAAAATGGTGAATGTTAATGCATTGGTGCTCCAGGATCTTCTAGGGGGGTGGCTTGCTTATGGAACCCTTAGAATATTTTCCCTCAGTGGTGGGTTTCCTTCAAGTCCTCTCTCTCTATGGTGGCCTCTTGCCTTGAATCTGGGGAGATGGTTCTTTTTTCCAACATTTATGCACTTGTGGAGCTATAGGGCAAGCAACTCCTATGGTCAAATATTTGATATGTTCAAAGTATGGTTCCCTACCATCCTTGGATTATTGGGGGGGACATCAATGCTATCACTGAGATTGCTAAGAAGCGGGGTGGTACCATGAGGTTGGAGGCATCGACATTGCTGCTCCAGGACAATATTTCTATTTTGAATCTCATTGATATCAAGCCTAGTAATGGACAATTTACCTAGAACAATCAAAGTTTTGGTGAAAACTACATCGTGGAATACCTGGATCGGTTTATGGTCTCCTACTTTTGGGTTGGTGGGAGGTGGTCTTCTAGCTCTGAGATATCAGACTAGAGAGGCTCAAACCATTGGCCTATAAAGCTTTTTGTCCTCTCAGCTTGGTGGCCCTACACTTCCTCCTTCAAGTTCTAGCTTATGTGGTTGCATGATCCTAATCTCCATGGTTGTGTTGCTCAATGGTGGCGGGAGGGTAGAACTTCCTTTGGTACGACAATGTATGTCTTTGCTAAGATTCTTTAGTTTGTTAAATATAAGATTAAGCATTGCAATAGGTAATGTTTCAGAAATATTTTTAGTGCCAAGTCTGATGCACAAGCAGAGGTAGATGGTATTACGAGGGTAATTAGGGAGAATGGGGTGACAGAGACTCTATTGCAGGAGGAATCAAGGGCCTTGAAATCTTTGGAAGAATGGGAATTGTAGATCTTTTGGAAGCAAAAAGCTCAGGTTGAGTGGCTCCAAGAGGGAGATAGAAATTTTGTTTTCTTCTTCAATTCTATAAAGGATCTATGGCATGGTAATTTTATTCCTGTTCTAGTCAATGATAGGGGAGAGACTCTGTCTTCTTTTCAGGATATTTCAGATGAAGTTGTTCAGTATTTTTCTTCCCTTTTCAAAGAGGATTCGCAGGGTAGTTTGGTGGAGGAAGCTCAGGTCCTTTCTTGCATCCCTCCCCTGGTGTCTAGAGAAATGATGGATCATCTCATGGGAGAGATCACTCTAGAGGAGGTAAAGGGGACTGTGTTTCAGATGAAGAAAGGAAAAGACCCTGGTCCTAATGGTTTCCCAATTGAATTCTTCCAAGAGTTGTAGGAGATTATCAAGCTAGACTTATTAGAGGTGGTCAAAGAATTGCATAGGAATAAGAAGATGTTAAAGGATCTAAACTCCACTTTTCTAGCACTCATTCCCAACTGTGAAGGGGCGGATAGGTTAAGCCGTTTTTGACCCATATCTCTTTGCAATATGGTGTATAATATTATTTCCAACCTAATTTCTAATAGGATGAAAAATTGGCTGTAGGAGCTCATTTCTGAGGAGCAAAGTGGTTTTGTGGAGGGTAGGTAGATTTTGGATGGTATTGTTATAGCTATTGAGACCATTCATTGTATGGCCTATTCAAGAAAAAAAGACTATGTTTATAAAGCTTGATATGGCTAAGGCATACGATAGAGTCTGATGCTCTTTACTCCAGAAGGTCTTGGCTACATTTGGCTTTGGAGATGAGTGGATTCAATGGGTCCTGAGTTGTGTCACATCAATTTCATTCTCTCTTTTAACTAATGGGGAGAACTCTTAGCTATTCGGCACCTCTAAGAGGATAAGGCAAGGTGATCCTCTTTCTCCTTACTTGTTTATTTTTTTGATGGAAGGTTTGGGGTTCCTATTGAGAAGACATGCGGAGCTGGGACTTATCCAAAGGTGGAGGTAGGGAGGTGATTTACCCCTTCAATCCCATTTACAGTTTATGGATGACATTTCTTTGATAAGTGTTGCCACTATTCAAGAGGATATGAAACTTTGCAGGGTTTTGGATATTTATCTGGTGGCTTTGGGAAAATTAATTAATGAAGACAATTATTCCATCTTTTTCTTTAAAAAATATGGATTCTATTCAGACTAGAATTTCTAAGATTCTTCAGTTTCAGATTGGGGCTCTTCCTTTTTCCTTATCTTGGGTTTCCTACAGTAGGGATTCATGCCAGCCTATCTTGGACAAATTTCATGTGAAGGTTACTCACTGGACCAACCGTTGACTGTCCTTTGCTAGCCGTGTTCAATTGCTTAAGTCTGTGGTCCAAGCTCTCCCCATTATCGGTGTATGCTTTAGGTGGCCCTGATGGGATTTGTTAGAGAGTTGGACTCATTAGCAAGGAAGTTCTTATGGGCTACTAGTTTGATGTCCTACAAATGGATTCTTATTGATGGGATACTGTTTGTTTTCCTAAGCAGTATGGTGGTTTGGGGGTGAGGCAATCCTCGTTGGCAGGAATGGCGTTGGCAGCTAAACTTTATTGGCGATGGTGCATGGAGAATGATCAAATTTGGGATAGGATTATTTCCCATAAGTATTTCTAGGATATTCCTTGGGAAGATATCTCTCGCTACCCTTTGGTGGGAAAGGGATCGACTATTTGAGCTACTCTTAAGAAAGGAGTTGCACTTGTTAAGGATGGCTTATTTTGGATTTGTAAACATGGGACAAAGGTTTAGTTTTTGTATGAATCTTGGGATGGCTACCCTCCCATTCTCACTCAGTTTCCTAACTTGTCAACCCTAAGTAGGAGATTCGGTGATGCTGGCTGGTCGAGGGTAAGTGACTTTAAGTCACTTTCTTTGCAAGGGAAACTTGTGAGTGCTAGGTGGAAGAATCATGATGAGTGGCCGATGGTGGGCATGGAAGAGGAGTGTGTGGTGCTACATAACATTCTTTCATGAAGATAGTGTAGCTTCCTCATGGATAAGGACGTTCTTGTGTGGTCCCCCAATCAGGAAGGCCACTACACTATTGCTTATGGTTACCTGAGGCTGCTATCTAAAAGGGTCGAGGGGTGGAAGTTCCTTGGTGGAAGAGGGTGTGGAATAAGTTTTCTTGGCTGAAGTGAAACTGCTTCATCTAGAATTTGGCCTAGAATAGGTATCTGACTTGGGATAATATCCATAAGCGTGGGTTTTAGGGCCCCTCTAGGTGTGTTTTGTGTGGGGGAGGTGAGGAGGACTCTTCTCATCTAATTTTTCGGTGTCCTTTTGCTCTGCAGCTCTAGAATTCTTGGTGGGGAGTTTGGAATAGTCCCTATGTTTATGCCTCCTCCTTTGTGGAATTTTGGACTAGTTTGGGAAGACCTCCATCGTTGGCTCCCTTTTTGTAGGACACGTGGCAGGCTAGACCTATTTTCTTATTGTGGCAGGTTTGGCTAGAAAGGAATAGGAGGATTTTTAGAGGGGAGCACTTGCAGATACAATAGGTGTGGTTCATAATCCTTGGGATGATTCAAGAGATGATTGTAGCTAAGGGAGATGTGGTGTTACCACTGGAGAAAAGGGATGCAGAGATGGTGGCTAGGCTAGGCATCCACGGGTTATCCCCAAATGCTGCTTGTTGCAAGAGAGGTAGGCAAGTAAGGCAATGAGTCCAGAGATTTGGGAACTGGCAGCCCCCTCCGATGGGCACTTTGAAGGTTAATATTGATGGTTCTTCCATGGGAAATCTGGGACCCATTGGAGTTGGTGGGATTGGTAGGGACTCTTTTGGCTTGGTGGTTTTCTTATTTTCTATCCATAAAGGTTCATAGACTATCAACCTTATGGAAGGATCAGCAATTTTTTATGCTTTGGAACAGTCCTATGACTTGGGTTGGCGTAGGGTTATTTGTGAATCAGACTCATAGGTTCTAGTTAACTTACTCATTCAGAGGAAGATGTCTGATGTTAGCTGAGTAGTTGGTGGTGACAGAGCAGTAGATTTTGCAGGTTGGCACTTTGATGGAGATGGTGTCTTTTGTCCATATCCTGAGAGAATGGAATAGGACTTCTCATTGTTTGGCCAAGTGGGCTTTTGAGCATCTGGAGGGTTGTAAGATTGATGATTGGTCTTGTTACCCAATTTTCACTTACGGGCTCAATCAGGGGAAATTATGTTTTTAAATTCGGCACGTGGATTAAATGTGGCTCCCATAAGGGTTGAGCCCAGCGTGCAGGTGTTTGATTTTCATTGGGAAGGTCTTCATCTGATGCTATTTCACAAGGAAGTCTATAGGAAAGCCCGCCTCAGTCAAATTTAGCATAAAACTCCTGAGGAAGAAAGTCGTTGAGACTAGCTAGATGTCTTGTCGACTGGTAGTATGGTTCTATTCATTTGAAATACATGGGTCACCCAGAAATTTTAGTTGCTAGGAGTATTTATGTATCTTTCCACTTGGAAAGAAGTCACATCGACCCTTGTGCACAAGGCTAGCATCACTGAAAGAAGGGTGTCATCGGGGAGAGGTCCTACCAACAAATGGAAGTCTTGGCCAATGGCTATGGTCTCGATGTAACCTCTCACCAACCAAGTGAGGTCTCACCAAAATAGAATGCCTTTGGTGTAATGATGGGGCTTCGGGGTAATGTCTCACCGACTCTAAGAGGTCTCACTAAAATTTTTTGAGTTCAATGTGAGGTCTTGCTGACCCAATGAGGTCTTGCCGAAATGTTTGAGCTTGGGGAGAATGGTTAGCACTCGGTGTAAGGTCCTACCGACTAAGGGGAGTCTCGCCGAAAGAATTGTGATTAGTATGATGTCTTGTTGACTCGTGATGTCTCACCGATGGTTTTAAATTTTTAGTGTGACTAATGCACCCACTATGACCTCTTGCCAATAAGCAATGGTCTTGCCGATGGGTATGTATGTTTTGGTAAGACTCTTGGTGATAGTTGGCAATGGGGAAAGGTGTTACACTCGGTATGATGTCTTGCCAATGAATGTTTGTCTCATTGATGGTTTTGGATGCTATGATATAACTCTTGAGGCTTGTTGTGACCTCTGGCCGACATTGATAGTCTGGGTGACCATCTTTGACATCGGTGTAACTCTTGCAGCTCACTATGAGGTCTTGCTGACAGTGGTAAGTTATGCTGATAACTACTATGGAGCATTGTGGCATTGGGGAGACACGGCTAGTGTCTCACCGACATGCGATTCTATAGCAATAACCTTTGACCATCTAGCAATCCCATGTGGTGTCTATTCAGCCAATCAGAGAAAGCTGAGGGTGAACCATTGATTGTTTGACTATTGTGACCACCCCTATGGAAGATCAATAGAATGCGAGTGGTATGGATCTGCTCTGTGATCATAGGATGATGGATCGGTTCAATGTCCAGTGGTGTCATTTTTGAAGATATCTAATAGGGGAGGTTGGATGTTGCTTCTAAAAGAGGGTCAACTTGCGGAAGGTTCTAGAAAAGAAAGGAGGAGACCACAAGGATAGCTAGGATGTTACCTGGAAAGAGTGGATCAACATTTTTGATAACACTCAGAATCATTCAAAGTAGCTCTAACGAGTTTCAAGGGCGGACACGAGGGCTGCAAGTTAATGAGATTGTTGCAAAAGATCTGAAGGCCACTCCTGAGGGTGATCTTTTCACCGACATGGACAGAGGGATGCACATTGAATGCAACATTTTTTTTATTCCAAAAGATCTGAGGGTTGACGTGTTCAGTACCCAATTCATTTTTGTAATCCCTAGGGCAGTGGCCAACACTTTTAGTATATATGGTATTTTTGCCTCTTTGTAAGAAGAGTTCTTCTTATGCTCTTGAAAATTTTGTTACTTTTGCAGTCCTTTCTCAGATTAGCATACTTTTGTAACTCATTTTGGAGCATGATATATAGAATTTACCTTAGTTACCATTGATGGTTCAATTTTCCTTTTGGTTCTTGCAAAATATTGTGCATTTTCAGGTGATTGATCAAGCTACTTTGTGAATTTTTCTATTTCCTTATAACTTTGTCTCATGTTAGCATGCCTCTCTTTGCAAAAGTAGTATTATGCAGATTACAAATTGTGTTTACTGAATTGCACATGAGCTTTTAATTTGTGAAAAAATCCTTTTCCTTCTTAAAAGTGTGTGCATGTCAAACC
>VDFB02281492.1:341573224-341611530 GCA_007258455.2 Sequoia sempervirens | reverse complement strand
CCGCCGCTCTACTGGTGCTGGCTGCCCTGGATCTGTCAAAGGAGTCAGCCTGTGTAATGCCCACCACTGATCATATGCTGGAGTCGTCCCTGGATCTGCTGGTCCACCCCTCCATCCCCATGCCTGTGCCTGTAATCCATCAATATCCGCCTCTGCAGTGGCGACTGGAATCTCTGGCCCCCATAATATGACCTCTCGTGACGACCTGGCAAACTCGGCTCTCCCTCGAGGTACATCCTGTACCTCTCCAAACTACCTCAGGACCCGGTCCGACAACTGTCACTTTATGATGTGCATATGGGACACTGTCCGTCCCACCAAATACTGTGTCTGTCGACAAAATGGCAAATGCTCGCCCTCATCTGACCACACCTCGCAGCCTAGGTACGGTCTCCATGTAAATTCCTGCATCAGGTCTATAGCATGTCTATAATAGCCCGTGTCTCCAATATGGTGCTGTGTGGTGGCTCCCGCATACCGAAAGGCGTATGGCACTCCACGAGCTAGATCTACTATCACCGGTGGTCTAAAGATAGCAATATGCTCCCACACCCATACCATAAGAAGCGTGGTGCCGCAGCTCATCGACTGCGCCTCTCTATAGGCAATGTCATGAAGGTGGAAGTATAGCATCCCTAGCACACACGAACCCCAAGCATATACAACTCGGCGCTCTAGCATGCCCACTAGCATCTCACCCCATCCCACAGGAAATCCATGACCTCGGCGGTCAGGCAGTACAATACCACCTATCAGTGTCGCCACTAGACAGTCTAACTGTCTATACCTCTAGGCCAACACCCGCCATTTGATCTCATAGTCGTCCACCCCTAGCTGTCTAACGTCAGCGTGGGGGTAGTATCTGCACATCTCGGCTATACCCCTCTGGGTATCATAGACTACCCGTGTGCCTCTAATAGGCAGTCTCAGAATCCTATACACGTCCTCCAAAGTCACTGTAGCCTCTCCAGTCGGAAGATGGAACGACGATGTCTCTGAGTGCCACCGCTCGCAAAGTGCTGTCAGTAAACCCCGATTTGCCCTAATCTGGGGCATATCGGTCACGTGCAACAAACCCAAATGCCATAAAGTCCGTCGCTCGGCCGGCCGTAAGCTGTCTCTGAATCGAAACGTCGTGGGTCTCGACTCACGTGTGTAGATAGGGTCAAGAACAACCTGCAACAACATGCCTCATGTCAGCCTGAATCATCTACCCTAGTGAAAAATGAATGTTTTGACATAAAATGCAAATGCGTCGTTATTTTGCAAATGCATCATTTTTTAAACATATGCGTCGCTTTTATACAGATGCGGTCCACAAATTACAAGTGCGTCATTATTAATCAAATGTGGTTAATTATTATCAAATGCGTGCTAAAACCAACATTTGCGTTGCATAATCTCAAATGCGTATCAAAAGAAGCAAATGCGGCTACAAATATGCATATGCGTTTCAAACAATCACATGCGTATCAGAATAAACAAATGCGTATCATAAAATTCACATGCGTAGCTAAATTTCAAATGCGTATCACAATGATCAAATGTGTAACACAAAAAACACATGCGGTTATTATTCTAAACTAAGCCTAAATGGTGGTGTTAAAATGCAAATGCGGCTTTTCACAAGCAGATGTGTCATTCGCGCATACAGATGCGGTGCAAATTAAAATGTGACGCACAATTAAAAATGCAATAAATACCTTAAAAAGTGCACAAATAAAAAATTTTCAAAAGACAAGTTTTAGGTCCATACCGAGGGGTCCGCGCCGGCTGGTCTCTGGAACGTCCTGATCCTGTAGGCACGATGATGGGTGGCTGGAACTGGAGACATCCTCGCTGAAAGTCAGAGCAAACTTTTCAAATCTCTAAGCTAGGTGGGTGCAAATGAATAGTTTTTCACCCCAATTCCAATATAAACCTAGGGCTTAGGTGGCATTTTCTTCCTACTGGCCGTGTAAACTTCCATTTTCTATCATCCCGTACCCATCCCTCCCATTTCCAAACCTAATTCCGTCCACTGCATTAAATTTCTTCCTATCTACTGGACTAATCGGGCGCATTTCCAAATTTTTCTGAACATTTCAAAAATTTCTCAATTTTCCCGAGGGGGCATACCTTCACCTGTTCTAATCTGGAGCTTGACTGGGGCATATTTTCATTGATTTTCTTAGACACAACGCCTAAATGACATTGCATCAAAGAGGGGCAAATGTAGACACCGAAATCTGGTTTAAGCCTGCGACTTCCATATTCTTCATAATTCGTATTCTTCATGGTCTTGATTAAATAATCTTAATTATTTAATTATTTATCTTAACATTAATTTATCTATTAATTAAATAATCTCAATTATTTAATTAATTCACTTCTCTTTATTCTATCTAATTAATTAAATAAACGCTTTTTATTTAATTATGTTACTAATTAACCTTATTCTTCCGGTTAAATTAAATAAATTCTTATTTAATTTACTCTTTATCATATTTCAACTATAATTAAATAAATTCATTATTTATTTAATTATTCATTTAAAATCCCTTTCATTACTTAATTAAATAAATCTTATTTATTTAATTATCCTCGAATATCGAGTCTTGAATTAAATGAATTATTTAATTCATTAATTCTATTTTAACGCATTCTTCTATATTTTTGATAATTATGTGAGTTATCTAAATATTCACTTTTACTCAACTCGACATCTATTTTAATCGTTTAGTTAACTATTGATTTAATGTCTGAGTGGCGTCTTCGAGTAATCTCTTCGTCTAACCATTCAATCATCCACTTCTAACTCAATTGCGTGTACATGCGGATTAATTAAATATTCTTATTTAATTAATTAAGTGTTGTGCATGCATTCGAACAGAGAGTTGCTTTAATCAATCTTCATCTTTGTCATGCAAAGATATTTCTTCTATTTTCGAATGCCGAACTGAAGATTAAATCATTTATTTAATCTTTAATTCTATTTCTAATTCGAATCACTCATGTCACTTCTATCAGTTATCTGAATGCATGTCTAATCTATCAATCTCAACCGTTCGTTGATCTTTCAATCTTGGCCTGTCGTTCGAATAATCAATTTTCTATAAATTGATGTGTCATTCTTCATTCCAATCTCTCTCTCGAAATCTCTCGCGAATTTGATAACTTTGGAGAGCACTTTTGTCTTGAATCTTCGATATTTTGCTAATCATTATCATAAGGCTATACTTGCACGAACTTGAAAATCTGAGGGCAATTATACCATACAAGCAAAATGGAGAAGGGCAATCGAGATAATTCATGGAAATACGTTTGAAAATTGGTGAGATTGTTCTAGTTTTAATTACATTTTTACTTTCCCATGTTCTTTGTTGCTTAACGTATGAATTTGCATGTTAGATTTTAGTATTGTATGCATGTGTGTGCTTCTAATCTTGATTCTGGTGTGTCTATTGTGCAAAGCTTTTATTTGGCATGCTACACTCACAACAACAAGGGATGTACCAAACATAAAAGCCACAAAACGAAAGCACATGCGAGGCATGAACCATCTCACTCATAGACATAACTAAGGGAAAAGAAAAACATGGAACAAGGTACACCCACGAGAGATCAAAATAGGAATACAATCGATGAATTACAAAAGTCCAACCATGAGAAATCAATATAAATCTAGTTTCATCATTGCCTCTGGAAGCCTAAAAACACCGACTATCCACAAACTCCCAATGAGGGTAATTCAAACTCTTCAGGTTTCCAACCATCTCAAAATATGACTACAAAAATTGATCACATAAAGTATTCTTATTTCCAACATTAGCACAAGAGAAAGTCTCACAACATGGAGCAACAAAATGGTTACATAAAAACTTACAATCACAAAATGACAAGTGAAGAATAAGAGTGACAATATCATAACGAGATCCTCAAACTCAATCAAAGCTAATATTTAAACAATTCCATACAAATCAATCACAATAATTAGTGAATGACACAATATTCAATTCATGCAACCTTGCATCACAACATAAATACTCCAAGATTTAGACAATACTTCTATTTTGCACCATTACAAACTCACCCATACTCCACTAATCCAACACAATTCGATGAAAAATCACCGCCAAACCAAGTATCTCAAAGGGTAGACACATCAAAATGAAAACATCAAATCAACCTTTAAACACTCGAATACACTCAATGAATAAACCCTAAAGAATAATAAACAAATAGGTACATTGTATCCATTCATCATTTAAAATAGCCCAAGAAGAATAAACTCTAAATATCCCAATGACTGTTTTAGCACATGTAGTTTACTTTCACTAACAAATCAAAACAATAAACATCAAAACATTCAAATCATCTTTCTAGTTTTCACTAAAACATCGAGAGCAATAAATTCTAAGAATATTTAAATCATCGTTTACAATTTTTCTTTTCACTTATTAAGAAATCATTTAGAACACTAAATAAACTACATAAACCTATTTCAATTCTACTCACATAATTCGAGTTTACCCAATCTACCCTCATATTAAATCATACACAAGGAAACAAACATTCAATTATTGACTAGAGGTATTCTAACTAATTTTACAAATATCTTCCAAAACATCTAACGAACAATCAATCATCCAAAATTATTGTCATACTCGTATACTTGATTTGATACATATTATCTAATGTTTCTAATACAAGACAATTGATATTATTATTATAATCAATATAATCATTAATGATTAATGCCAATGTATTGATACTCCTCCTGATTTTAATATATTAATATCCCTCTCAACCCTAACAAAGTTAAACCAGAATAAATAAAAATCCATTACCTATATAAAACGTATGTATTAATTAAATTATCTACTAATTTCCATTTTATTTATATCTATATTTAAATATATGGATAATGAATACTCTATAAATAAATGAATGAATGACCTTATTTGCTCAAATAGATTAAATTTATTCTCTATAAGAAGAATAAAAAAGCCTTCTTTCTTTTCTTATTTTTTTTTTAAAAGAAATACTAATTCTATCTATATAATTTCTTAATTCACCTAGGAAAAAATATCCTATTACTAAAACCCATAATATATACTACATTGAATCCTTTAGTAATCACAACTCATAATTAATTTATTCATTTAAAATATGTTTATATTAACAAATCCAAGGACATAGGCCTATAAATAGAAGTATCGAAAACCTGCTTACTAAGTAATTCACAAGAAAGAAAACCATTAGACAATCAAGATCATAATCAACCAACAATTGGTATCATACTTGCTTAATTAAAACCTTCCATTTAATAATAAGACAATTTACTGACTTACCATTTCAATGAAGAAATAGGAAATAATTCAAATTTTCTAATGATCTAATGTTTTTTAATGAATGAGTTGTGCAAATGTTAAATCAGTCATTTCTAATGGGTTGTAAGCTATCACTAGATTGTTAGAATTTTTGAACTTGAACTGAGTTCATGCTTGAAGAATGACACCCTCCCATTTGTGGTCTAACCAGAACTTATAAATTTCTTCAAAATGCTAAAGATAAAAATGTCACATTGATTTATTTCTCTTCCATAAAGACAGTTGTAAAATATATATTTTATATTTCCTCACATTAAAGATATTATTGGTGGATGTTTAGTTTACCACAATCTTTTGAATCATCCTTAACTTCTATGTTTTCTATTTATAAATCTAGCATGTATTATCAGAGTTAACGACACCTAAATCTACAATTATGAAGTGTAAGAGTAGTGAAACTTTGAGATAACTGGTTGCAGTGCATAGCCAAATGTTTGAGAAATTCATATTGAAGCAACAATTGTAAGAATATTCGTCTATAATAGGGAGACTGAATGAATGAGCTTATGTAATTATTTTCGGCAAACAACAGGCGAGATTAAAGAAGGGTTTGACGTACTACAAAAATGGCGTCATGGGTGTACGGTAATGACATATCATGTATCAAATGAAGTTCCAAATAAAAGGCATCAAAGTTAAAATTTTACTTGCCGAACACTGCAAACTTTTCTAGCAACTTTTGGCCATAATTACAGAGATGCTTTCTTCAAGAGCATAATTATGTATGATTCTGGATCTAGAATTGCTTTTCAATGGTGCATTACATTGACCCTCCTAACTTATGATGCCTCTGCCTATGGTGAAATATGTATTTATTCTGGGTTGAATGGAAACGTTCAGAGTGTATGATGAAGTGGTTTGTGTGGTGGAAAAACTGCAAAGCTATGAACAAGGAGAGAGAAGACTAGAAAAGGGATACCATGATTTCAACATATACACAAAATGGATTTGTTAAAAAGGCTTTAGAAAATTTCAATCAACTGCGGTTGGCAGGTGTAAATTCAAAATTCCACAACCTTTGGCAGCGTCCTCCCTACCTGTGCCAAAATGTGAGCTTATGAACAAGGTATGGACATCCGTCAAAGAAAAATGGTAAGAGAAATGTTCGTCAAATGTGAGGTTTCAAAAGCGCTAGTAGACATGTATGCAAAGTGCCAAAAGACAGGCAGGGCACGCGTATTGTTTGACAGAGTGCCTCAAAAGAAATTGCGGTTTCATGGAATTCCAGATTGCAGGATATGCACAAAATGGATTATGCAAGAAAGCTCTCAAAATCTTTGAACCAATGAAGCACTCCGTAACACATCCTAATATTGCAAGCTTGCTCATGTTCTAGGTGCCCGCAGCCAGGCAAGTTTAGTGGATGAGGGCTGCCCATACTTCACACACCAGCAGCCCCAAGATATAAATGCATGCAGAGTGTGGGCGCACAGACAAGGCGTGTGAACTGTTTGACAAAATGCCTCAAAGAAATGTGATCTCAGAGAATGTAATGATTGCAGGGGACGCGCATAACGGGGTTGTTAAAAATGCTTAAGAAACTTTCAAGTGAATGCAACTGGCAGGGTGACGCCAGAAGAATCAGGGAGGTTATTTAAATTCTTACACCCTTCTGTGTTTGAGTGCTGCAACTACGATAGATTGTCAGCAGAATCAAGCAGGCTATTTAAACCTTTAAACTTCCTATTATGTTCAAGCGCTGCGGCTGAGACAGGTTGACAATGAAATCAGAGAGATTATTTAAACCTCTACAACATTCTATTTTCAAGTGTTGCAGGATGTGACAGGTTGCCAACGGAATCTGGAAGGCTATTTACACCTCTACAGTCTTCTACATTCAAGTGTTGCTGCTGTGACAGGTTGCAAATGGTATCAAGGACATTATTTAAAATTTGTACACCCTCCAAAGTCTAAACACTGCAACAGTGATAGGTTGTCGATGGTTTCAGGGAGATTATTTAAATTTAAACATTGGTTAAAAGAAATAACCCAATGCCACTGGTGAAAGCAATAAAGGGTTGGCAGCCATTGAATAATAATGAAAGGGAATTGAATTAAAATAGCGTACGAAGCATAAAAAAAATAAATAGAAGTTACCTTCACCCGACTAGTGTTTTTCTTCAGCTCCTGCATAACTCCTGTTACCCTACTCTTTTCCCCCCTTTTCTTTCTTTTTTTTTAACCCAGGTGTGTTTTTACTCAGTTCCTCTCGTGAATGCAATTGCCAGCCATCAGAAAAATAAAAAGCTTTTGCAAATTTTCAATACATGCAAATGACAGGTGTAAAGCAGATTTCCCAAACTATTTCCAGCTTCTTCCACGTTGAAATCTCATGCATGATGTGAAAGGATCCTCAAGGCACGTGCAGGCTTGAGTTTGAAAATATTAAATTGAAAATATTTAATAAATTTAATATTGTTGATACATAGTATTGTGTTCAACTAAATATATTGTAAATTGATATCTATATATATCTATATATATCTAATTTAAATTATTAAATCAAATAACATTCTATTTCTATTATTCACTAATTTTAAACATACCAATACGCACATAATCCAAAAATCAACCAAAACTTTAAATCAAACATTTTATTAAATATGGTATTTAATTTATTCTAATTTACTTAATTCAATCTTTCATCCCAAATTATTCTCCACCAATTATAGTTGACATTTTTTAAATAGTACAAATAATCACATGGATTTAATGTACTCCTCATTTAATAATTAAGAAGGTAAGTATTCAAATTCTCTTTTAGTATAATCTATTCACTTCTAAAATTAAACAATTGTATTGTTGTTATTATTTTTATTTTATTTTATTATTATTTTAATTAGAACATGTATTTGTATTGTAGAATTAAAACCCTTAGCTACAAAAATCAACTATATTATCAAGTCAAATTGGAATCAATTAAAAGACAATTAGTCATCTAAAAATATATTAATTTGTAATTTCTTAATACATAGGATATGAGTAAATTATTATGGATTCCTAAAATCAATCCGTAATGATAGGGTATGTAAGCATTCTATACCTAAATAAGGATCATTCAAACAAGTATATGATCAATAACCTGACAATCCTTGACCCTGATAAGCAACTTACTATGTTCTAGTTATGGTATAAATTTACACATAATCAATCATCTTATGTGGACATGATGATGATGAGTGGTATCACACTTAGTTTATATCCTAATGGTACTCAAATTCACCATAGCGAAATAATTCACCAAAGATAGTTGAACCAAAAGGACACTAAAGAGTGTTCTGTTTTTTATTATAAAATGATATGCAAGAGATTTCACACATTTAGTTTATTGAGGTATTTTATAGTGCAAGATATAAGAATCATAACCATAGAACCATTTAAAGTATCAAAGCATTAAGGAATGCAACTTCAAAACCACAATTTTGAGTAATGCAAGGTTCAATTAGACTAATAGTCTAAAGAGAGTGTAACTTGGGAAGATCCTCAAGAAATGAGACATTTATCTCCTTTATGTTTTATAATACTAAGCTTTAGGATGCCATTCTTATAAGGGGATAAGTATGTAGTACCCTAGGATTACTTGTGTGATATTATATACATAATCTAGGTTATGATATGATAATCTTTTATTTTCTTCAAGAATTTAAATAGTCATCCTAGAAATGAACTAAATAATCATCTAGGAGATCAATTAAATAGTCACATGTTGTTGATAAATATGAAAATTTTATCTCATTTAAATGAGCACAAATTTGGGTTTGCACTTCTATTTATTTTTATTTGTTATAGTCTAGTTTCCTAGCTCAACATTGGTATTAGAGTATAGACTATTTTTAAAACCATTTTTTCATCCTCTATTTTCACAAACCATTTGCTTAGGGTTTCTATTTCTAGGCTTTTTCTCCTAAAGTCTCTTTTTAATCAAATTTTTAAACTCATTTTATTTTTTATTTTCTTCACTTGAATCCAATACACACGAAGGTTAAGTCAGTCCATTGTGATAGGAAAAACGGAGGTCACAAAGCCAAACATGGAAATCTTGGTGTTTTAATAAAATATTTAGAGTCCCTATTCGTATTTCTAGTCATATAGATCTCTATTCTTTTTTCACCTTTCCTTCTCTATTCGTTATTTTATTCTCTCTTATATCCCTTCTATTCACCAGTATTTTTACATTTCTTAATATACAATGATTGCATTTTTTTTTGTAATCCCACACATTCTCTTTGACATGTTCTTAGCTTATCTATGTTTAATATTTCTTGTCATATCTTTGTTACATTCATTTTTACTTACCTACAACACCCACATGTTTTCTTGCAAAATCCTATATGTACTTTCAAGTCCTTCCTTTATAAAATATTCTCCTACATTTGTTTTTCACAAATAGATTATATTCAATCTAAGTTGGAGGGAATCATAAATAGAGGCATTGTGAGAAATATAAGAGTAAGTCTTTTGGAAATTGTATAGGATGATGGGATTTTTTCCCCTTTTGGCTATGGATTCGTGATGTCCAAGAAAATAGATTCTATTTTTCCCTTCAAACATTGGAAAATATTTTATTGTATAATTGTTTTAAAAATTTAGAGGAAAACATTTTTTAAATAAAACAAAAGAAAAGTTTCATTTTTTTAGAATTTTGAACGTATATTTTAGAATATATTTTTTACTAGTATACTTATATCTTTAGAAAATTCTATGTAAAATGCATTGAGATATATCATTTTTAGACACCTTATCCACTTAAGTCACAAATTTAGTCATAGATAGATACCTCAAGAATGATATATCTCTTCATCTTTTACATAATTTTTTCTGAAGATAGATATGGTAGTTTAATTAACTTTATTTAATAATAATTTTCTTAATATAAAATATATTCAATTTATACTATTAATAATATAAATTATTAATCAAGAATCATCAAATAATAGAGTTTCTATTTTATTAAGGAACCATACAAAAATAAACCTATCTAAGCTGGACTTTTATAATTTTCAAAGTATTAGAGATATATATCACTACTCCCAATTTCTTAAAAACTATTTCATTAGTTTTATGAATTTCTATATAGATTTTAAAAGTTCAAATATTATTTGACCTATTCCCAACTAATCTTTATATACTTCATAGATACAAGGACCCATTTACATTTTATTTCTTTAAGAGTTAATTTAATTTATTTTAGATTTAAATATTATATTTATTTGTATTTTTTAATTTATTTCATAATAGAAAAACACTTAAAACTAAATAAAAAATTTAAATATATTTTTTAATTATTATTTTTACTATTCTATATTATTTATTTATTTTTATTTAGTAAAATTGTTTTATTAAAAAAATAATTTTGTTCAATAAAATAATTTTATTTATTAAAATTATTTCATTAAAAATATAGGTAAATAAAAATAACCATGCACATAAATACTTTGTAGAGTTTGTATGACAAATTTTTAATACTTTTTGTTAAGACGTTCATACCACTACACTCCACCTCTTGTAGCTCTTGTAGTTACACCTCTCAACATAATTAGAGAATATTTAAAAAATATTTTTATTTGAGATATATTTTTTATCTTAGACTTACTTACAAATATTGAAAGTAAGTCATTTTGGTGTGACTTAAATTTAAAAGTTAAAACATATTATGTAAAATCTAAAACAAATTATAGTGTTTGTTATACCTTATGCTTGCAGTTTATGTTTATGGCTAAATTTGTCATCTTTTAAATACTAAACCTAATTCCTAAAATATCTAAAATGGTGGCATGCTAGGATTTGACCCTATAAATCACTAAAGAAATAAAAACATAGAAAAATATGTTTAGTGGACAATGTGGTAGAAAAGAGAGTCTTGAGGCTCATGTATGTAGTACATCATGGGATAAGATTGGCGCCTATAAAAAATGAAGTGAATAAGAGAAAGAAAAAAATCTAATAATTAGATTCAAATTAGTTTATCCAAACACACTAATTAAATTTATTACATCAAGAGACATAATATAATGATGTCAATGGAACATCATGTTGTGACCATGTACATAAAAATAACTAAAATGTATTTGACATATATTTAAAAAACTAAAAATATAAAATAACTCTTAAATAATTCTAAAATAATATGAAATAATTCTTAAGTAAATAAAAATAAAGTAAACAATGTAAATAATATAAAATATTTTTAAAATAATTTTAAAGTAAAATGCTCTTAAATAAATAAAATAATTCAAGATTGTCTATATTTTAGATAGATGTATTTAAGATATCTATACTAGTTTGTATACTTAGACAATATAAAAACATATGACTAATTACATCGAATTTGGATACTCCAAAACTCTAACCCCTATTAAATAAAGACCAACCAAAACGTTTCTCATAACTTAAAAAGAGATGTTCATTAAAAAACAAAAATATCATAAATAAATAAATTATCCATTTAAAATCATTTACATAAATTTTTAATATATTTATCCAATATAAAGAAAAAACATTTAAACTTAATCACTTCAGAAGTTAAGATTGACCCTTTTTTTAATATTTTGTTTAAGTTATTGCATCAAACATTATCTCATCCTTTGAACCTATTTGATAATTCTTCTACCCATTGTGGACATCGAACTAGCTACTACTAATAACTTAAATGGTGATTATTTTTCTTATTCCAATAAAAAAATATTTTAAACGGTGATGACTACTCATTACCAAATGGAGAGGCAGACACCTACTATAATCGTATATAAATTATTAAAGGAAGGATGATAGTTCAAAATTTCAGAAAAGAAAAAGATAAACCAAAGTGGCTGAACGTGGGGGTGTACGAGAGCAATGAGCACCGTTCCTTTTGTGCGTGGGCTAAGTTCTAAAGCCATCCATTTAAAAAAACAACTGGTTTTGTACGAGACCAATTATATCTCATGAAAAGTAAAATGACGCACAAGCAATGCTCCACTAGGGGAGAGGGCCCAGTAGTCATGCACCCTAACTTCACGCTTCTAATTATCCTACGTCGAAATTTCAAATCACTCCCAACTTTTTATAGCGGCTTACTTGGCAAGTTCTCTGCTTATAACTAAGGTTTCAGGGCCACATCATCAAATATGATGCCACATCAGCATGCGTTTTTGTCAAGGTGTTGAAAAAGGCCCCAAAAAATAGTGAGACCAATTCTCGTGCATTACATCATGAGTAGTTGAGCGCTGATGTGGTATCACATGATTGGTTGCTTTTTAGATCAAAAGCATACATTTTGTTTAATTATGGGTAGTCAAATCACAACTATTGGACATTATATAAATGACTATTGGGTATTATATGTACGATTGGGTGCACGACTATTGGACCCCGCACAATTATTCCTCTTAAATGGAAAGACCACATACACATCTTTCCATACTTTTACCGGTAATGCTTTCCATATTTTATCGTGTGATTTTATTTACTACATATTATTATTGATTCGTTAATGATGATTGAGCGAGAGCCCACTTTCCCATTCAAATAGATTTGAATGGGAAAGTGGGAATACGGTGCGAAGCCTAGACCATTAACGTCTATTTGAATGGGAAAATGGGAATACGGTGCGAAGCCTGGACCATTAACGTCTCCAATCATTACATGTGTAATGATTATTTCGTAACTTTTTGCAAGTCAAATAAGCATTGCATGGTAAAATATGGAAAGAATGTATGTGGTCTTTCCATTTAGTGGAGTATTGCAACAAAGAGTTATCGGGCATTTTTCCCTTGCAACGTTCAATTATACAAGGTTGTTCGTTGTCACCTTTTCTTTATATTCTTATTGTTGATGCTTTTGGGTTTTTATTGAGAAAGTATAAACAAATGAACTTGACAAGGGGTATTTGTTTACCCATTGGTGATGTAGTTCTTACTTCACACTTTGCTGATGATAGTTCACTTTTGCTACATAACTCAAAAGAGGAGATAGAAAATGTGATGGGGCTCTTCAATATAATTCAATTGTGTTTGGTTCTAAGTTGGTTGCTCATAAAACTGAATTCTTTATGGTGAAAATAGACCATGTCCCTTATTGGATACCGAAAGGGTGGAAGCAAATTAAACATGGGTAGATCTCTCACTACTTGGGTATTCCATTTGGGTTGGGAGTTTCAGTTTCTGATATGTGGAATTAGTATTTAAATAAGTTAAAGAATAAACTATGTACTTGGGGGAATATATTTTTATCTTTAGCAAGAAAGTTGTAAGTTGTGAATCGAATATTTTTGGCTTCACATGTTTACTATTCCTCTTGTTGGTTGCCTTCAAAAAGAGGTTATGTGGACTTCAAAAAAATTATCCTACACTTTTTATGGTCTAATTAGAACTGTGATGTTTTATTTAAATCTACCTATTGGTTGCATTGTATCCAACCTAAGGCTAAATGGAGTTTGGGCCTCTTGGATCCTAGAACACAAGGAGTTTGTTTGTTGGCCAAATGGATAGTTAGAATGGTTAATGGTGAGGAACCATGGAATATTTTGGTTCAGTATCGGATTGAGCAGACTACTATTGGAAGGAAATGAAAGACAATGCATTGGTTAGATAAAATCTCGATGGCTTCTTATTTTAAGTTAAAAGCTTCATCTTCCCTTATGTCAATATGGAAGGCTTTGCAATGGGTTTGAAAATGTTTTAACTAGAAAAGTGCTTCTTTACATCATGGCTTCAATTTTAGTTCATCATCCATTTGGTGGAATAGAATGGTTCAATACCAAGGTCAAATTCTTGTTGTGGCTTTTCCAAGATATTCTTATAATCTTTTCAATAAAGGGATTTGTCAATTTGGGGATCTTTGGGATTTCAATGCTATGGATTGGGTTAATTGGAAAATCATTAAGAACAACTTTTGTCTTAACAACAAGTTTAAAGGCTTTGTCATATTTATAATTTTTTTGGTTCCTATGGATTTGGTTATTAAACTATGCACTCCTATGCGATGTAATGTTTTCAAATATTGGTGGTGGTTGTCCAGGTTTCAGTTTGATTGCTTTCCTTTTAAAAAAAATAATCTTAAACTTCTTACTTCTTTGTTTTTAAATCCTAGACTTAATCAGAAATGGAAATGCAAGATAAAAGAAAAAACATGGAGAAGATTAAGTTCTTGGATATGGAAATCAAAAGATGAAATGAATGCTCAGGTTTCAGTCTGGAAATTACTTCACTTCAAATTACCTATTAGTGAAAAATTTAAATTCATTGTTGTGCAACCAATTAAATTCCCCTTACACGAGCAAAGTGAAAGCTTAAAACATGTTTTTTGGGATTGTTCACGGGCTAAAAGAAAATGGAATATGATTTTCAAACTCCTCCCTAATTTTTTTGAGCATACTATAAATTGAAAAAATGTTATTTTGGGCATCAACCTTCAAAATAATGTTGTGGTTGATGCTATGAGACATACTATTTTGTATAACATATGGAAATGTATATTTTTAGTATTTTTTTCAAAGCATAATGTTCATCAGGAAGGAGAAACGTTAATGTTTTACTCTAATATCATATTCCAATTGTCTTTTTGTGCTATCAATTATAGGGGGTCCCAAAGGGAAATGTAAAGATCAACAATCACTCAAACAGGATAAAGTTACATCTGTTGGAGTTACATGAAAAAGATTCCTTATGCTCCAAATAACTTCAAAGCATGGTTAAATTCAAAATCTAAGGCAATGTCTTGTGATGTATGCAGTATATCCCTGTTGTTATGGAATAGTTTTTCTGGTTTGTAATTGAGTTTACTTGTATGACAACATGTTGGATGCCCATTTATTTATTTTTATATGTAAGATTCAATATTAAAAACCTCTCCAAGAATTAAAGAGAAAAGAATTATTTTAGATATAAAGCTAGGAAATTTATGAACTAATTATTAGATGTAAAGCTCAAAAACTATGAGTTGTTGATTCTAGACAATTGGACAACTGGTCCATGGAATGTCAAAGTGGCAATGACTATCTCTCACCTATGTTTGGCAACACAAAGATTATGTGTCCACTAAGATTGTTACTAGGATCAAATTATTGAGTGGGATTGCAAAGTGGGAGAGGCAATGTAATGAGTAAGCTTACTTATAAAAGACAACCATGCTTGGGTCTATCTGGCCATTTTTTTAATTTTAGACTATATATTATAATTTTAAAATTTACTAGACTGTATAATTTGACTTGTTAATAAATATACTACACTTTAAATTATTAGTATACCATAAAAAAATATTATTAATAAATATAATATAATATTATAATTTATAATTTTATTTTATTTTTCTTATCTGAGAGGTGGCGTCCCTACAATTGGTTGGGCTTCTCTTAAGCTTTCATTACCAGGAAAAACTAGTCCACCTCTCAGCCGTGCGATTTCCCAACATCTGCCCCACAACATGCATGACTATGAGAGTTGAGCTTTATACTTGTGTTGATTGTATATGTCTTTCAATGGCTTGACCAACCAATCTACACCTCAGGGATTTTTTAATTAATAATATATATATCATTTTGTGTTATTTATTATTAAAATACATATTAATTTATAATATTTTAATTTTTATATTTTTTTTAACAAGATCATCTTGAATATTTTTTAATATGAATTGAGAAACTTACTATGAATTGTAATAGTAAATTTAAGATATTTGCATTAATACTAATAGTTGTCACTATTTTTCTAATTTTACTTTTATTTTTTAATTATATGTGTATATGCATGTGTTTATAGATATAGAAACATCATCTAGTGAGTGTGATAGTCATGATAGTTTCATAACCATTGTATAAATATGAAAACATCTTTTTCTTGATTGTGTTTTCTATTTTAATATAATTAAAGTTTGGGTTTTGTGATGGTCAAGTAAGGATAGATGACAACAAAAAGTGTATCTATCAATCTTCTACTTGTTTATCTGCATTAGTTTATTAAAGATAGAAATTTATAAAAAAAAATCTTATTTAATATGTATGATTAAATAAATTGATAAAAGTATTTTAATATAGAATATTTTCTATAAATTTCTTCATAAATTAAATATTTTTTTGACAATTTATATTGTTCTTAAAATGCCAAATGAAAGGCATTTAAATAATCAAACCATCATAAAAAAATCATATGATAGGTAAGGGTGACCTTGAAATTCCAAGCTTGATTATAACAAAGAAAGGAATTAAAGCAAAATATTGTGAGATTTTTTATTTTTTTTAAAAGAAAAAACAATAAAAACAAAAAAGATAAAAAAATAAAAATAAAGCAATAAAATAAAGTTGGTTTTTTTCCTAAGTTTGACAGAGGATTGTATCTTAAAGATATTATATATATCTTGTTGTCGTAAAGGAAAAATCAATGTAATGAACTATTATTGAATAGCAACAACTGTGTGAATATTGTAATTAGTTTCTTTGAGCAATAAGAATATCAATACTTTTCTCCGTCGATGTTTCCTTGATATATTTTCAAGGTGTTACCACGTAAATCTATGTCTTTTATATAGTTTTGTTATTCCATTTTATTTTCTTCATTATTCCTTACAACTAACTTTTGCTGTAATATTATTTAAGTTTGTGGATTTTACATTCCTGTTTCCACAACAAGTGGTATCAGAGCAGTTAGTTTTTCAACGTTTGTGTTAGAATTTGGTGTTTGTTTTATAACATCAAATGGTGAAGGTTTCAAATTCAAGGTTCAAGGTAGATAATTTCAATGGAAAGAATATTTTTTAGCCATGGAAGCTCAAGATGCATAATTTGTTAGTGCAACAAGGATTGGACAAAGCATTGGTAGAAAAGTCAAAGAAATTTGCAAATATGACTGATGAGGATTGGGATGATCTAGATACAAGAGATCTTAGCATAATTTGGTTGTGTTTAGAAGATGATGTTCTTTTCAATATTGTTGGATAGGTAACAACAACATACTTATGGATTAAAATGGAGTGTTTATTTGAAAAAATCATTGACCAATCATATCTACTTGAAGAGGTAGTTGTATAGTTTGTGAATGAAAGAAGGTATAAAAATTGTTGATCATTTAAATAATTTCAATATTGTTATATGTCAATTAGCTAGTATGGATGTAAAATTTTAAGATCAAGAAATGGTAGTTGCATTATTGTGTTCATTTCTCGAATCCTAGAATCACTTAATCACTTCTATTAGCTTTAACACAACTGACACCATTGAATTTGATTATATTATGGGATCATTATTGTCTGAAGAGGTGTAGAGGAAATCTAACATAGAAAACTCCACATTAGAAGCGATGGTGGTTAGGGTTTGATCCACAAAAAAAGAGGAAGATTCAAGAGGTACATCCAGATCTAAGTCTAAAGGAAAAAATCGTAAGGGAAAATTTTTGTACTACAATAAATCAGGACATCTCAAGAAAGATTGTTGGAAGAGGAAAGAAGATAATGATGAATCCAAAAAGGAAGCAAATTCGGTTGAGACAAGTTCAAGAATGGTTGATGAAGTTTTATCTGTTTGTAATTCTTTACAATATCATGATGAATGATTATTATATTGTAGTGCTTCTAATCACATGTATCCATATAAGAATTAGTTTTGGGTATGTTTAGGATCATCATGGAAAAAATAGGCCCTTAAGTGGCAAAAAATTCAGAAAAATCATAGTTAGGCAACTTGACGTAAAAATTTGAATAAGTTATCTATATTATTTCAAAAATATGTAAGAATAGAATCTGTAGAAAATTGAATGTAGTTTCTAAACTACTAGGTTATTTAAAAAAAAATCTATTTGGTGAAAATTTGAAATTTCAATGCAGTAGTACTTAAATTTCAGGGAAAAAATAAGAAGTAGGTGTCTATCTGACCACCCTAACCACAATAAAATGATAATATTTTTTAATAATATTTTAGATGTAAGTAGAGGATTCATATCCCAATGTGATGCATATTTTTTTGTATTTTTTCCAAGTAAATAATTAATTATGAATTTTTCATTACAACTTTTAAAAAATATAAAAAACTCATATCTAACCACCTTAACTTGGTCAAAACTTCATGAAATTCAATTTTTTAGTCCTATAGTATGCAAGCATATGTGATGCATTTTTCAGATTCAAAAAATGAGATATTGTTTTAAAGCTATATATGTTTTTCAATCATCCTATCAATCGGACTTTAGTCATAATTCAAATAGAAAAAGAATAATAATTATTTATTAAATTTAAAGTAAAGCATAATTTATATTGGTGAAAATTTGTGAATCTCCTTTAGAAACCCTTTTTGTTTCATAAATTTTGGGTAAAAAAATAGTCATCAACCACATACCCTACACATGCCCATCATATCGCCACTTTTTGGCCCATCATGATCCTACACATACCATTTTATTCATACCAAGCTATTGATGGTGGTGTTTTGATTAATAAGGAAAAACAAGTTTTTAAGGGACCTGAAACCCTTTACATCATAAATAAAATGTTGCTCCAAAAGATAATCAAAAGTCTACTAGCAACAACCCAACAGCCAAAAAACCAACCAACATGGGTGCCTAACTAAAAGAATATAATCAACAACTAGCATCACCCACCAGAAAAACAACAACAAAACAATGGACATAAGACAAACACCAAACATAAACATAAAGAAACAAGAAACTATTTAAGGCCACTCAGAGTTTTGGCCACCTCCATATGCTTGTTTTTTATGTTTTTCAACCATATCCAACAATTCCTTCTTCTCAGCATCAAACACTTTCTTCCATTCATCTAATCCTCTACCAATAGGAACCTTGTTATCATCCTTCATAGTTTTTTTACCCTTACCCTTATCCATTTTCTCTTTCTCCATGATATCTGAGAAGAAGACCTGATCTTCTCTGAGCTACCCAATTTTCTTAAAGAAAATTTCCAAGGCTTCTACACTATTCTTAACTGAGGTATGGCTAACTTGCAACAATTTTTTGATATCCCCATTAATATCAAAAACCGTGGCCTCAAGGGCCTACATTCTATCCTTGCACAATGCCTTGAAATCATTAAACAAACCTTCCAGTTCCACCATTCTATCAATGAGGATTTCAGACATAGAGGCCTTCTGAACATTCTGCATATTCTCCTTTAAGCCTCTTATCTCAATATAATTTTTATTGATGGTGGTGTTGTCCTAATGGGAAATAATGTTTCTTGTAAGACTATTGAGATTGGGGACATTAGGATTAAAATGTTCAATGATATTGTGAGGACAATAATAGAGGTAAGAAATGTACCAAAACTCAAAAATAATTTAATTTCTTTGATATGTTTGGATTTTGGAGGTTATAAATTTACAAGTTAAGGTGGATCAATGTAAGTGTCCATGGGAATTTTTGTGGTCATGAAGACTACAATTATTAGAAACCTTTACAAGTTAGAAGGGAGTACTATAGTAAATGAAGCAACAATAGTATACGAGGAAACAAATAAATGTACTCATTTATGGAATCACCAACTGGGTCATATGAGTGAGAAATGGTTGAAGGTATTGTTAAATCACAAGGTGCTTCCAAATCTAAGATCTTTGAATTTTATTTTTTACAAACATTGTGTTTATGGGAAGAAATCTAGATAGAAGTTTAAAGAAGGTAGTCGTACAAGTAAGGGTATTCTAGATTATATTCATTTAGATGTTTGGGGACCATCCACTATAGTTTCTTTTGGAGGATCATCATATTTTGTGACATTTATAGATGACTACTCTAGAAAGGTGTGGACCTATATTCTTAAAATTAAAGTTGATGTGTTTAGTGTATTTAAGCAATTTATATTTTTGGTTTTAAAAAGAATTGGTATATCAATCAATTGTTTAAGAACTGATAATGGAAGTGAGTTCAAATCTTTGGAATTTAAAAATTATTGTAGGGAAGTTGGGATCAAAAGGCATAAAACCATTGTTTCACTTAGCAAAATGGTGTTGCTAAACACATGAATACGACTCTTCTAGAGAGAGCAAGTAGCATGCTCAATAATACAAATTTGTAGCAAGAGTTGTGGACAAAAGCACTCTCTACAACTTGTTATGTAGTAAATTAGTGACCATTAGTTGCAAAATATTGTAATATTCCTGAAGAAGTATGGATAGGCCATTCTTTTGATTATTCAAATCTATTTATGTTTTTCTTGTGATGCATATGCTCTTATTTTGAAAGATCAATGTTCTAAATTGGACCCCAAATCCAAGAGATATATCTTTGTTGGTTATGGTGATGGAATTAAGGGATATAGATTGTGGGATCCTACTACCCACAAAATCATCATTAGTAGAGTTGTAGTATTTGATGCATCTCCTCTAATAAAATTAGACATAGTAGAAGTTGAAAATCTACAAGAATTGGATGTTAAAACAAAAACTTTACATGGAGATTAGGATGAGGAGATATATATGGAACAACCAGAAGGGTTTGTTCAAGATCAAAATAGTAAATTTATTTGAATTTTCTCAAAAAGTAATTGTATGGCCTAATGTGGTCTCCCAAACAATGGTACAAGAAGTTTGATTCTGTCATAGTGAGCCAAAATTTTACAAGGAGTGGGTAAGATTATTGTGTTTACTTTAAAAGTTTGAAAAATAGTTTATTCATTATCTTGGTATTATATGTTGAGAATATGCTTCTAGTAAGAAAAAGCATAGTTGAGATCAATGGGTTAAAGGCTCAAATGGCTAGGACTTTTGATATGAAGGATTTCGGAGTACCAAAACAAAATTTGGGTATGGAAATACATAAAGACAGGGAACATGGTAAAATTTGGTTATCACAAAGAAAATATATGGAGAAGATCTTTAAAAGGTTTGGTATGAAGAATGTGAAACCATTAAATATCCCTTTAGCTTCTCATTTTAAGATTTCTTCAAGTTTATTTCCTTGTAATAAAGAAGAAAAGGATTATATATCTCATGTACCGTATGCCAATGGAGTAGGAAGTTTAATGTCTGTGATGGTATTATTTCATATGTAGTTGGTGTTGTCTATAGATACATGAAAAATCCAAGTAAAGAGCATTGGGAAATAGTGTTGTTAGTAGTTACACATACTCACTCTTTTAGGGACAAATTTTTGGAACAATCGATGGGATCCACATCCCTAGATACTAATCAAACTTGTGTGTTTTTAGTGTTTTATGTGCATATGTTATAGTTTAGTGGTTCCATTTTAGGTATAATGGTTGCATATTGGTTTGTAGTGGTTATTTTTTTGTTACTAACACATTTTTTTTGCTATTTTATTGTGATTTAGTATTCAAGCTTTTGATAGGGAGGTGATTTTACAAGCCATTATTAAGTCGATAGGCTTATTGTGGGAACACTTAGGCCATGAATTTCATTAGCCTTCCTAGTTTTTCAAACTTCTGGCGTGTGGCTCCTAGTCGGTAAAAAAAAGGTGGTGAGTTTGAAATAAAATAAATGAAAAAATAAATGTGCTTGGAATGTCGATTGAGAAGGTCAATTAAATTGAACATCGGCTAGTAGGGAATGACACTTCAACATTAATTGATGTATTATTTCCGTATAGTGGCAATGGTTTGGTGATGGTTGTAATAACACTTTCCAATTTTTGATAATGCATTGTTGGGTGTTGTTATTTGGGTTTACCTGCTATGAGAGAATTAAAGAACGACTGTAGTTGTGTGTAGGGATTTCATGGTGATAAGGATTCTATTTGTTTTTCCTCTAACACTTCTAGAAAATACGGGTTGCTTTGCAGGCCGAGCATATTGATGCAAAAAGGATAACTATATTTATTTGTATCTGCACTTTGTTTTAAATAATGTTCTAGTTTCCTATAATGATTTTGTTTTATAGGTTGTTTTGCACTTTTTTGTTTGCTCAAGCATCATTTTGTTTAAAGAAAAGTCGAGGGTTTTGAGAAAACTAGAAGGAAGCTGAAAGAAATCAAGTAGGAAGAAGTGAATTTCGAAAACCCATTTAAAGCGAGTGAGAAGAGGTACATTTGGAAAATATCATTTGAAGAGGTTTTCAAAAATAGTAAGTCTAGCTACTATCCATTTTGTGGTTTTTTCATCTCTAATAGTTTTCTTTGTGGGAAGAGGTACATTTGGAAAAAAACCCTTTGTAGAGGATTTAGAAAATAGTAAGTCCAACTACTATCCCTTTTGTGGTTTTTTTCATCTCTAATAGTTTTCTTTTCTTTTTACAGTCCTTTGAGAAATAAGGAAGCTGAAAGAAAGCAAGCAAGAAGAGGTGTATTTGGAAAACCCATTTAAAGCAAGCGTGAAGAGGTAAATTTGGAAAAAACCCTTTATAGAGGATTTTGAAAATAGTAAGTCCAACTGCTATCAACACTATGATCCGTGATTCTTGTGTTTTGTGGTTTTTTGCATCTCTAATAGTTTTCTTTGTTTTTTATAGTGGTTCAAGAAAGAAGGAAGTTGAAAGAAAGCAAGCGGGAGAGGTGCATTTGGAAAATCCCTTTAAAGCAAGTAGTAAGAGGTACATTTGGAAAAAAACCTTTGTAGAGGATTTCAAAAATAATGTTTCAAAAATAGTTTATGTTATTTTCCATATGGCATTGTTGATTGTTGTTTTGTAGCGGAAATGGTTTATGGTTTTTGTGTAGTGGCGATGGTGATCATTTTAGGGCATAATTATTGTGTCAGAGTTACAAATAAAACACTTCATTATGTCAGAATTTGCACATAACCATCATAATACTCATGTAACACTTCATATTAATGTGTGCCCATCACATGTGTTAATCAAACACTTGCACCTTTGTCAGTATCCATGACTTTTACCTTATTCTTTAGAATGGTCTAAAGTCTATGCACTTTGACTTGCAAGAATAATCATTTAAATGTCCCCTTGAAAATGATAAAATAATCATCAAATGACATACACCATGACCTGTATAATAAGCACCTCCCTTATGTCTATGCAACGAGATAACAATCATTTATCAATAAATTGATAGGCGATAAAACAATTTATGTTGTTTTCGATAAGCCACTGTTGGGAATGGTTGCAAAGGAATTAAACAGTTTATGTTATTTCTAATAAGGAATTGTTGACTGTTGTTGTGTAAGTCTAGCTACTATTAGCACTGTGAGTCACCATTTGCCATTGTTTACCTCATTTAATTAGTATAATAGATTAATTTAAAGATGTTAAAAGTTCTGAAAAAAATTGTTCAAGAGAATAAATGATTTCAAACTAATCGATAATAATTATTCATAGTATGAATTTTATCTAGTTATTTTCGATAGTTTATAATATGATATAATTGAGTACTTATTATTGTGAGTTATTACAATTCAATTTGATATATATATTTTAAATGAATATGTATATATCAATCTATATTTGTAAATAAGTTAATGAAGGAATATGTTATCAACATATTCACTTAGAATACACTAGTTCTTTTATGTAATGTTGTATACTTAAAAATACTGAGACAATTACTTGAGAGGAGAATTCAGATATTTTCATTTCCTACTAAAATCAATCCAATTTATCCCAATATTTTATCTCAAAGGATATAATTAGAATCTCTTGAATACTATAACATAAAATAGACGCTTCTTAGTTATACATAAGATTTGGGATATGGAATCTAATAATTCATAGAGTCTAAATGTATTTCTTTTCATCATTATCTTTAATTACTGACTTGGATACATATAGTTCAATATTATCATGTGAAGACTCATATTATTTTGTTCTTGTTGTTTGGTCAAACATAAGGGTTGAAGATTGAGTTCGGTTATATTTGAGGGTTGTGTGTGTGTTTCGTTTGATTGTTTTAGAAGATGTATTTTAGGACAGTAATGTTGTAAGTATCATTACATCGCATCATGAGAGCTTTAGTTCAACCTCCTTTGAAAATAGATTATTGTTTTGATTATCGTTTACAAATGTTTTGAATATATATAATTCAGTTATCATTATCATGTAGTTTTTGTCACTTTGAATGATCCTTGATTATATTTTCATAGATTAGTAAGTTAGTTTTACATGATTTTATAACATCGGGTTATTAGGTTTCAAGGGTGAGTTTTCTTAAATATTAATTGATTAATAAATTGATAGACAAAGACAATGATTTGATATTGATGAGATGTTTATTTGTATTGATGGGATATGCATATGCATAACACTTACACCTTTGTCGGTATCCATGAATTTTACCTTATTATTTAGAATGGTCAAAATTTTATGCACTTTGACTTGTAAGAATAATCATTTAAATGTCCCCTTGAAATGATAAAATAATCATCAAATGATATACACTAGGACCTGTATAATAAGCACCTCCCGTATGTCTATGGAAGGAGATAACAATCATTTATCAATAAATTGATAGGCAATAAAATAGTTTATGTTGTTTTCGATAAGCCACTATTGGGAATGGTTGCAAAGGAATTGAACACTTTATGTTATTTCTAATAAGGAATTGTTGGCTTTTGTTGTGTAAGTCCAACTGCTATCAGCACTGTGAGCCACCATTCTTCTACTTTGTGGTTTTTTCTATCTCTATTAGTTTTCTTTGCTATTTGTTGTGGTTCGAGAAAGAAGGAAGCTCAACTAATATAAATACCAATCTAAATAGGGAGGGAGAAAATGACACTAAAAAGCTTGAAAGTAAGATGAAAGGAAAAGAATCCCAAGAGGAAATAACTAAGAAACAATAGAGAATTGAAGAATATGAAAAAACCAATGGGGGTAAGGATACCATGGTCAAAAATAATAAATATGGGTCTCCTTGTTCCATATGTCATATAAATAGGATCAAAATGGATCTATTATAGATGGGAACAAAAAATAAATTCTAGGAACTAAAAATTCCTATGAATAAGATCATTAATCTCAATAAGAAAATCATTAACTTCACAACAAGTAGCTTTAAAATCCTTCCAAAGGAATAAGAGAAAAATTAGAAAAGGGAAAGATATCAAGGAGGACAATGGGGAAGGTTTGAAATCTCTTAAATTTGAGCTTCATAGGATTTTTAAATAAATAAAATTTACTTATGGACTTAGATATTTTTCTAGACCCCCCACTTAATAAAGGTTGTATTTGTTCTTGTTATTCTTGTTTTGAGCTGTTAGACATTTTGATTTTATTTATTTTTGTTTCTCTTTTTCTTTGAACTCTCATTGTTGGGACTTGTATGGGTAGGGGCACATACTTAACCCCTTTTATATTATCAAAAAATTAGTATCCATATCTAAAATTATAATACTTGCAAACCATTTGATCTTAAAGCTTCTCTAAAAAAAAGATCAACTATATATATATCTCATCATTATTCCTTTTACATAGAATGAAATATGGCATCTTCAAAAATATATCCTTACCGTCAATATAAAATTATGTTCACTATATTATAAAAAACCCAATACCATATCCATACTTATATCCTCTTAAGGTTCTCGATAAATAGCTAATGATTGGGATATCCTAATATTTTTACTCGCATTTTTTAACACACTATAACTCTAAATAAATATCCTTATGTACTTCTATATTTGTGGGCAAAATAGTTTTGAATTACCTTAGCACTGAATTACTGCCATAATTTTTCTAAAGTTATATTTATTGCTGGATTTCTTTGCAACTCATTCTATATATATTTATCTTCACATTTGAAATCACTTGACTGTAATTTCCTTGAGTAGATATAATAGTATCTTTGTAGGGTTGAAATGGAATAACATCCAACAAGTATGTGTAGGATCATGATGGGCCAAAAAGTGGCAATATGATGGGTATGTGTAGGGTATGTGGTTGACGATCTTTTTTTACCCAAAATTGATGAAATGAAAAGGATTTTTGAAGGAGATTCTCGACATTCAACCAATATAAATTATGCTTTACTTTGAACTTAATAAATAATTATTATTCATTTTCTATTTGAATTATGACTAATGTCTTGATTGATAGGCCGATTGAAAAACATCTATAGCTTTCAAACATTATCACATTTTTTGAATTCGAAATATGTCACATTCTATGCTTCACATACTATAGGATTAGAAAGAAAGAAAAATGAATTTCATGAAGTTTTGACCAAGTTACGGTGGTCAGACATACGAGTTTTTTATATTTTTTAAAAGTTGTAATAAAAAATTCATAATTAATTATGTACTTGGAAAAAATTACAAAAAATATGCATCACATTGGGACATGAGTCTTCTACTTATATCTAAAATCTTATAAAAAAATATTATCATTTTATTGTGGTTAGGGTGGTTAGACAGACACCTACATCTTATTTTTTCCATAAAATTTAAGTGCTACTACTTTGATATTTCAAATTTTCACCAAATTGTTTTTTTCTTAAATAAACATAGTAGTTTAGAAACTACATTCAATTTGCTATAGATTCTATTCTTACATATTTTGAAATAATATAGATAACTTATTCAAAATTTTATGTCAAGTTGCCAACTCTGATTTTTCTGAATTTTTCACCACTTAAGGGCCTATTTTTTCCATGATGATCCTGCACATACCCCAACATGGAGGGATAATACATAGCCATGCTATTATTTCTTTTTTTTTTAACATATTTACAAAGAGTAAATATGTATACCTTTATTATTCACATTTTTTAACCTTTTCTTAAAAGGGTATGTGCAGGATCATGATGGGCCAAAAAGTGGCAATATAATGGGTATGTGTAGGGTATGTGGTTGACAAATTTTTTTGTACCCAAAATTGATGAAACAAAAATGGTTTTTAAAGGAGATTCAAAGTTTTCCACCAATATAAATTATTCTTTACTTTGAATTTAATAAATAATTATTATTTATTTTCTATTTGAATTACGACTAAAGTCCTGATTGATAGGATGATTGAAAAACATCTATAGCTTTCAAATGGTATCACATTTTTTAAATCTGAAACATGGGTCGCATTTTATGCTTCACATACTATAGGATTTAGAAAAAAAAGAAATGAATTTCATGAAGTTTTGACCAAGTTAAATTGTCATACATACGAGTTTTTATATTTTTAAAAAGTTTTAATAAAAAAATCATAATTAATTATTTACTTGGAAAAAAATTACAAAAAAATATGCATCACATTGAGACATGAGTCGTCTACTTATATCTAAAATCGTATAAAAAAATATTATCATTTTATTGTGGTTAGGGTGGTCAGAAAAACACCTACTTCTTATTTTTTCCCTGAAATTTAAGTATTCTTGTACTAAAATTTTAAATTTTCAACAACTAGATTTAAAAAAAAAAAAAAACTAGTAGTTTAGAAACTAAATTAAATTTTCTACAGATTCTATTCTTACATATTTTTGAAATAATATAGAGAACTTATTCAAATTTTTACGTCAAGTTGCCTAACTCTGATTTTTTCTAATTTTTTTGCCACTTAAGGGCCTATTTTTTCCATGATGATCCTGCACATACCCAAAACAAGAATTCTTTGTAGAAATTATGAAGATTTATTATTATTTTTTTAATTAAATATGGAGTTAGAGGTTATATATATACATTACACAATTGAATCTTAGTGACAATATCATAATTTCATACATTATGAAAATTTAGCTTTAAAATCCTTCGAAAGGAATAGGAGAAAAATTTAAAAAGAGAAAGATATCAAAGAGGACAATAGGGAAGGTTTTACATCTCTTAAATTTGAGCTTCATAGGATTTTGAAAGAAATAAATTCTACTTAAATTTGAGCTTCATAGGATTTTGAAGGTTTTGCAGGGGCTCGTGAACGGAAACCCTAGTCACACTCATGGCTCAGAGCTCTCATAGCAAGTAAAGCCACAAAAAGACACCCAACAATGCCTTGCAGAAAAGTGCACAAACTATTTTATTGCTTAGCTTTGTTTTATCAAGATTTAAATGGCAAGTGTTATTACAAACATCACCACTATACGGAAACCATAAATTAATTAATGTTGATGTGCCAAGCCTTTCCAACTAGAATTCAATATCACTGGCCTTCTCTATCGATGTGTCAAATGCATTTATTTTTTCATTTTATTTCATTTAAACTCACCACCTTTTTCCCAACCAATCGGGAGCCACACACCAAAAGTTTTGCAAACTAGGAAGGCTAACAAAATTTGCAGCCAAAGTGTTCCCATGCAGGCTCAAGAGAAAGCCCTCTTTTGTTGTATTTCATTTTATTTTTTGTGTGTATAGATATATATGTATGTGAAATTAGATGCATAAAATATTCATATATTCAGACAATATTCATATGCAGAATGTAACCCTTTTTTTTTTTGCATATGTTTTCTATTGTGAATTCTTCTATTTTGTGGTTTTATTCCTCTCTGATAGACAATATTCATATCAAGCATGCAATGCATTCTTTTTTTTTAAGCACGGTTTTGGTACTGTGAATTCTTCTATTATGTGGTACATACATAGATATATGCATGTAGGGAGAATAAAATAAAAGACAACATATATCTATGTATGTGAAATTAGATGCAAAAACAATTCATACATACTCCTCCCTACGTTTATTATTTTGGGAAAATAGTTGTAATTTGTTTGAGCCTCAATATGGAATTCTTGAAATGATGAGTTGTGTATATTAAGTGTTATATGAAACATTGATGCCTTTTTTAGCCTTCATCACTTTAATTGAACATTGAATTCTCATGTTTTTGTGGCACAGAGCTCACATTCAACCATCGGCATTGCAGCACTTAGATTTTAAAAAAGAAGCCCCAATAATGTCAGTGGACTCTAGTTCTCCCCAACCTGCTAAACAACCCTCAAACACTAGTCTTGTAAGTACATGTTTCTTATTTCCTTTTATCTGGTAGGAATTGTATCGATTCTTTGCCACATGCAGCCAAAAAATTGTGAATATGCTTCATTTGAATTAAAAGTCCTTGTAATATATGGTCTAATCAATTTATATTTGACCTCTATATTTTTCCATCCAAAAAATTGCTAGATATTGATCTCAGTATTGATTATAGTGCTAGACATTTTATCTTCTTGCTCGAGGTTTTTTTGAGAGCCCTCGAGGCTCCATGACACAATATGGTAGGGTAGAGAGCAAGCCTTCTTTTAGTGTGTTTCATTTTATTTTCCCTATGTGCAAATATGCTTCTATGTGAAATTAGATGCAACTAACATTAAAGATTGATCTTAGCATTGATTATAGTGCATGTCAATATTATTCCATGTATGGTTTCCCTATAGTTTATTTATGTGGACATGTATGTATGTGAAATTACTTACAAACAACATTCAAAGTGAAGAACCGAGTTCAAATGAAGAACCTAGTTCAAGTGAAATGCATGTATAGATTTGAGTTTGGAGCACTATAATCAATGCTGAGATCAATGTTTAATATTACACTTAATATACAACATATCATACATATGAATGTTGTTTGCATCTAATCTCACAAACATACACATTTGCACATAGGAAATATAAATGAAACACAACAAAAGAAGGCCTGCTCTCCATCCTACCATATTGGGTCATTATATATCTTCATGTTGGATCCCAATAATTGATTCATTTTGTGCTGCCTCTTTCTCTGCATTTTGCTTCTAGAGTATTGTTGGAGTCTTCAACATCTCATTGCTTTGGTTTAGCTTAGAAAAACTACCTTGTAGAATTCAAATGTGCGGCTAGCCTTGTTAGCACATGCAATCCAATCTATTAATGCTAGAGATTTCATTCCATCCCCAGTTATTCAGCTGATGTCTTTTCAGAAAATAGGTGGTGATCAAAGCCTGGTCAACTGTTACAAATTTTTCCTCTCCGATGGAGCCCACATGCAAATAGGCACTTTTCCTGCAAGATAGAATGATCTTTTGTTTGCAGGGACGTTGAAAATAGGTTCCATCAAGTGCTTGAGAAACTATGTGTGTAGAAACCTATGAGAATCAAGGTTATCTACTGTTTTCCACTGCTTGGTCTTGTTGTTGTATGCTTTCCCATTTGTGGGTCCCACCTTTTTTAATATTTGATCTTGGTCTTGTGATCAAGGGAAAATTATAAAATATTAAGTGGGGTTAGCACAATAACATTAAAATTCCAATGAAATAACAAAGTACAAAGGAAATAATGTGAAGACAAAAGGGACAATGTTACCCTAAGTCTCCACCTTCCATGGTTGACCTTTGTTACACCTCCTAGCTTGCAGTAAATAAAAGGTGCCCTCAGATTTGTATGAGCAACTATGACAAATGACAAGACCAAAGCAAGTTTTGAAGGATTTTATTGAAAGAAATGACTTGACAATAGACTAAAATGACAATGACTGCAAATGACAATGATCATAACCTAAATTGAAAGAATGAGCATGAGATGGAGAGAGAGAGAGAGAGAGAGAAAGAGCTGAGAGAAAGAAAGAGCCAGCGAGCTAAATGAGAACAAAATTGCCATTTTATAAAAACTGCAATTTTGAATATGTGGCCAGGATGAGAAGATGACAAAAACCCTAGAATCAATGGTCAAGATTGAATGTTGCTGTGAGAATTAGGGTTAGGTCAAAATTAGGGCAAATGATAAGGATGAAGGGCCAAGATTGAATTATAAGATAATTCAATCAAGGGTCGAAATTAAATGAGATGTCAAAAGATAAGAATTAACTTGGAAGATAAGACTGGCACGGACAAAGAGGTTGCTGGAGAAATTAAATAATAAAATTTATTTACTCCAAGTGACCAGTAAATAATTAAATAATAAAGATATTATTTAATTATGGAGGAATGTGACAAAAGGAATCATTTTGAATTAAATAATGATTTAATTCAAAACTCAAGAGAATTGACTAAATTAAATAAATCAAATTTATTTAAATTTAATGAGAGAAAAAGCTAAATGAATAATTAAATAATTAAATTAAAATTATTTAATTATAGTGGAAAGTGGACAAAATTAAATAAATAAGAATTTATTTAATTTTTTAGAAGAAGGGGACTTAATTAGTGACGTAATTAAATAAATAAAATTTATTTAATTAATCGAGAAGAAATAAAGATAAAAATGAATTAATTAAATAATTAAAATTATTTAATTAATAGAAGAATTATGACTTTAGAAAATAATTAAATAATTAAAAATTATTTAATTATTAAGAATGAAAGGGGCAATGTTGAATAATCAAGAGTTGCAAGCCTAGGACAATTTTATGTGTGTACATTTTTCCCCTCTTTGTCATAATGTAGCATGTCGCATTGTGACAAAGAAAAAAGAAGTCAAAATATGCCCCAGTGCAAAATAAGATGAGGAAGAATGACGAGGAGGGTTGTGTATGCCCCCTCGAGAGGACAGACAGGTTCCAAGAACATGAGTGTGCTCTCAAAATTAATGAGAAGACTAGAATATGAAGAGACAAAGAAATGTTAGTGCAAAAGATATGGATGATGATATGGATGCAATGCCTATATGAGACGAGTGAGAGAAGATGACAAGACTAAAGAAGATGCATGTTAGTTCCTAGACCAAATCCTTCAAAACATTGCCATAAGACTAATATTTATTGCTCTTAATCATCATTGGGTGGTAAAAATGACACAAATGGACAACAAACACAATGGTATGACGTAGACCAAGGTGTGCAAGGTCATCCACTTGAAAAATAGATAGTCACAGACAAGGAATGTCCTAACTCATACTAAAGGCGAAGTTGCCCCAGTCTTTTTGTCAAGACAACCCATAGACAACAGTCAAAGAAGAAATAAAATAGGCCAGGAGATGTCATCGCACCTCTAAATCTTTCATGGGACATCCTCAAGGTAGCTAGTAACATGACCAAAAAGACAAGATAGTAAAAAAAATATAAGACAAAATAGCCAAGATAGTCAAAAGATAAGACAAGATAGACCAAAAATTAGCATCCATTTTATTTTGTTTGCCAATGTTTGTTTGCCAAAGATTTATTTCTGGTCGGTTTGATAGTTTTGACAGTTTAAGAGTTTTGCCAATTTGACGGTGTTGCCGGTTTGACGGGGCCTATTGTCAGGAAGGACACATCCTGAAAAGGAAAAGAACATTTTGACAAGGTCTAACTCCAAGAAGGACACATCTTGAAGAGAACCAAAGAGTGATGAGATTGACATTGTTTTGACTAATGTGTTTTGGCAAGTTGACTGATGTTGACTGTATGATTGATTTGCTTATGTTGTCTAATTTTGACCAATTTTGACATTGATGTTTCAAATGACTATCTTGTGTTCGAGTTTGACTATGTCTGACTTATTTGACCGATGTGACAATTGTGACAAATGCCATGATTTTATTTTGACCAACCTAAAAGGACTGACCTAATGTCTCGGGGACTCATCGACTGATGGCCTTGCCTATGTAGCAAATGCACAGAGACAACGTAGTTTGACAATGACATGGACTGACTGACATGATAGACTTTGACTCCATTTTTAGGATTTTGACATTGATTTAAATGTTTTTGTGTTTTTCTCTGGACATTTTATGATTTTTAGGTCTTTTTTCAGGACATTTTATGATGTTTTTGGTCTTTCTTTAGGACATTTTATGATGTTTTTGTCTTTCTTTAGGACATTTATAATATTTTTTGTCTTTTTTCAGGACATTTTATGATCTTTTTTGTCTTTTTTTCAGGACATTTTATGATGTTTTTGTCTTTTTGTCATTTTATGATTTTTTTGGATTTTGACATTTTTGAGGTGTCAATGGATGAAAATTTGGGTAGCCTTTGTGCTAGATACCAATGACAAGGGGAAAACCAAGTCTAGGTGCAAGGAGATAAATGGGATTAATGGATGAAATGGATGTATGCATAAGAGAGCAAGGATGTGATCTCCAAAGACTATGTCACATAGGAATGACATGCCCCATTCTAAGTACAAGACTTAGGATTTTTTGTGACAAAGCTGATGACAATAGGATAATGATATGATTGGTTTAGATAGGATGAGGTATGTCAAGAGATACCCAAAAAACATGTTTCAACACTTTTCCCCTATATCTTCATCAAGATCAAAAGGAGAAGAGTGGATAAGTGGACCCAATATGATAGGTAGGTATGATGGCTAAAGATGGTAGGTAGGATGGAAATGATATGACATAAAAATGATAGGTTGGATAGATAAGACATTGTGCCCCCAAGTGTAAGTGACATAGAAGATCAAACTACACATGATGCCTGTTTGCCAGGTTTTCATCATGGTACTTATCCAAGGCGCCTGTTTACCAGGTTTTCACCATTGGACGAAGGGATTTCTCTTTACTTTTTTTTTTTGACTTTTTGACTTTTTGACTTTTGGATAGGAGGGACTCAAGTGTCTAGTTGCATGAAAGGTGATAGTCCCACTAGAAATGGATATCATTGCATGGACTATGTCAAATGTCATTATGCTCATCGATGTTGGTAAGGGATGACATGAAAGGGAGATGGATTAGGTAGATGATGGATTATGATGTGGATTATGTAAGGAAGATAGTGGATTATGATGCAGATTATGTAGGGAAGATATAGGACTTCTATGAGACTTATGCAAAAGAATGGGGAGGCTTAGCCAAAAGCATGGACCATAGGGATGCGATGGGGAAGATATGTAGGATAATGGGTGGGGGATGGAAAGATAGAGGTAAGTGGGAATGGAATCATGACCAATGGTTGCACACATTGTGATAAACATTGAAGCTTTTGATGTGGACAGGGTGTAGGAAGCAATGGAGATGTTTGCTTAGGAGATGGTGGATGAAGTGCTTTAGGCACCCACATAGACTTAGTATTTTTATGACTTTTATTTTTCTTGTGGGCTTTAGGAATTTTAGATTCTTCAATGGAATGTGTATTTTGGATGGAAGTGGATGGTTGGGAATTTTGTGATGTGGATGTCTCATTCGACTTGATTTCTTTTTGCTTAGGTACCCAAACCATTTTGTTTTTAAACTTTTCTTTTGGAGGTATGGGCTTATATAGCTTTTTGGATGCACTTGGCTTTGACTTTTTGAAATTGTAGGCTAAGGCATTAGGACCATTAGAATTTTTGACTTTATGTATAGAGGCATCCAAATTTTTATTTTGGAATCCCTTGGGTTTGGTGGAATGAGTGGAAGCTTTATGTTTAGACAATGTGTGCATTGATTGGTCATGATTAAGATGTTTAGAGGATTTATGGTTGATTGGAATATTAGGTGTTGGAAGTAATGGTGGCAAAGCAAATGGAGAGAGATTAGGAGTTGGAAGTAATGGTGGTAAATTGGATGGAGGAAGGTGTATGGTCACATGATTTTGACACTTGTAGGATGACGGTGGTGGAATGGCAACATATGTCTTAGGTGTATGGTAGGATTTATGATGGAAGGAGGTGGACTTAGGAGACATGGGGGAAGTACCAACATCTTGAGATTGATGTCTTTGGGGTATGCAATGGACAATGGGACTAGGTGTAGGTGGAACACTAGACACGAGTTCCTTATTGGAAAGGCCAAGTGGATATGATGGAGGACTTGCAATGGGGTCAATAGTGGATGATGGAGGATTTAAAGGATCTTTATTATCATTGTGTTCACTTGGATCCAAGGTATTTGTTTGATCTTCTATGTGTGCTTGGGAGGCACTTGTGTCATCAAGGGAAGTGGATGTTGATGGATCATGGATAGGACTACATGGAGATGAATTTGGAATATCTTGCTCATTGATGGGTATAGGATCAAGTTGCTCATGGATAGGCTCTTCATCATTATGGATATCATCTTGATCATAAAAAAGATATAGATTATGGACAGGTTGGATGACAATGATTTGATCTTGATTAGGACTAGGGCTTGATGTTTCCACATGCTTAGGATTAGGCTCTTGACATACATCTTGGGTTGCTTGAATGGAAGTAGAAGGGGATGACTCTTGGAGAGACTTGACATGTTCTAGATGGTCAACAACATAGGAGCATGATGAAGGTTGACTTGGTATGAGGGGAGACTCTTGACTTGGCCCAAGGGGTTGAGGATGACATGGTTGACTTGAAGGACTTGGCATGATGTTTGAGGACTCTTTTGTATGTTCAAGTATATGAGTTGAATGACATGGTGGCAATTGATTCCTTTCTTGTAGCCTTTGGGTCACATCCTTTGTAGGTGGATTGGTGGATTTAGATAATTCCATCAATTTATGTTTTAAATATCTAAATGTAAGGCATTGATTTGAAGGAGGATTAGATGATGGTGGGGGAAATGAAGAGTTTGATTGGTTAGAAGGTGGAGAGGCCAATGGATTAGGACTAGGACATGGTGGCTTAGGGATAGACATTTGATTGGATGGTGGTAAGGGTGCATAGACTAGATTGGTGTTCCCCTTGTCAAAGGTGGCATTATGACTTAAAGGCTCTTGATGTTGTTGCCAAGGTGGACTTGGGAAGCTACGTTGTTGTTGTGATATGGGTGGACATGTCGATGTGGCATTGACATGGAAGGTAAATGGGTTTTGTGGGCATGATGATGAAGGTGACACATAGGATTGTGGTGGAATGAGTTGATGTGGTGATTGGACTTGATAATGCGCTTGTTGGACTTGACAATTGGCCATGAGGTATTGGATTTGTGCTATGAGTTGTTGCATTTGTGGTGATTGGATGGTTTGAAGTTTTTGGATAACGTTATGGGTGCTTTGAATGATTTTTTGGTCTAAAGGTGTTTGATTTGTTTGAGCTTTATGAAGCATGTGAATAAGCTCTAGTGCTATGTCTTCAAATGTTGTCATGGTGTAAAATGATGTTGATTAGATTAAAGAGATGATGATGATTAGGATATGATGTGGAATGACAAGATTGGATGACTTGGATGATATGGCAAGTGTTTATTGGAAGTTTGACTTGGGCAATATCAAACACAAGATTTTACATGTAAATGCATAAACACACACACCAAGCACAATGATAAGTTTGTCTTCCAAGATTAAATGTTATGATTAATCAAGCACTTGAATACACAACAACAAGCCCTATGACTAGTCAAGTGGGGTATGGCCAATTAGGTCTCTAGCTAGATTGCACAAGGTTGACTAAGGAAGAATTTGAAAGAAAAATCCTGCCACACAGCCGAGAGAAAGGGGTAACCCACCCTTCACTTTCACTTCCCAAAGGTATAAAGTTCTTTGGGGCTTAGCCAAGAGTGACAAGATTTTAACTTCCAAACAAGCGTGTCTTTCGATTCACACTTCGATTGAGGTCATCCCTAGGGGTGATGAAATCCCCTAGCAGGCCTCCTATGAAGGGTTTGACAAAAGCAAATCAAGTGAGGTGTTTGTGATCACACACGCACTTGATTCACACTCACAATGATTAATTTCCCTTAGAAATGAAATGTTTGTATGCAAACAATAGAAGCACATGTTCTTTTTAACCCCAATTCAAATGTGTAGGAAGACAATGGTTAATTTTAGACCCAACTTTGATATGTGATTGAAGATAAAATTCATTTTTAAGAGCCCAAATCCAAATGTGTTTGCAAACAAGGATTAATTTTATGCCCCAAATTGAAATGTGTGACAAACAAGATTAAGAAATGGAAGATGGGATATGTGCACCTGATTATTCGCTTTCCAATTTGTTGTGTATGAATGATATTTCTGCCACTAAAACTCCTTATGATCACCTACAAAATCAAAAGAAATAATATCATAATGCAGCCATGAAAAAAAATAAACTCATTAGAAAATTGCAATTTCAGATACATATTTTTCACATAGCCGAATTAGATTCGATTATTTGAAGACATTATTGATCTAAAAAATACAAAATCAAAGAAGAGACTGATATTATTTTTCGGAGAGCTTTCTAGAAATGTGTAAAGAAGTCAGAAAAATTTGCTATTTTGTGCCCAATATTAATTTTTTGTTAAAAATCATAAAAAAAATTATAAAAAATACAAAATAGCTCCAAAAATTTTGAGTTTTTGACTGAAGTCGTATTCTGTCATTCCAAATCTTGTGAAAAAATATGCAGCCATTTGAAAGTTATGGTCGAATCTTTGGAAACTAGGGTTTTGTCCACAATGATGTCAAACTTGCAACAAAAATCAAACAAAACCTGCAACAAAAAGAAACCCAACTCCAAGATTTCTCAAAATGTGTTAAAATACATCAGGTTCACCAATGTGATCAAGGGAAAATTCTAAAATATTAAGTGGGGTTAGCACAATAACATTAAAATTCCAATGAAATAACAAAGTACAAAGGAAATAATGTGAAGACAAAAGGGACAATGTTACCCTAAGTCTCCACCTTCCATGGTTGACCTTTGTTACACCTCCTAGCTTGCAGTAAATAAAAGGTGCCCTCAGATTTGTATGAGCAACTATGACAAATGACAAGACCAAAGCAAGTTTTGAAGGATTTTATTGAAAGAAATGACTTGACAATAGACTAAAATGACAATGACTGCAAATGACAATGATCATAACCTAAATTGACAGAATGAGCATGAGATGGAGAGAGAGAGAGAGAGAGAGAGAGAGAGCTGAGAGAAAGAAAGAGCCAGCGAGCTAAATGAGAACAAAATTGCCATTTTATAAAAACTGCAATTTTGAATGTGTGGCCAGGATGAGAAGATGACAAAAAACCCTAGAATCAATGATCAAGATTGAATGTTGCAATAAGAATTAGGGTTAGGTCAAAATTAGGGAAAATGATAAGGATGAAGGGCCAAGATTGAATTATAAGATAATTCAACTCAAGGGTCGAAAATAAATGAGAAGTCAAAAGTCAAGAATTAAATTGGAAGATAAGGCTGGCATGGACAAAGAGGTTGCTGGAGAAATTAAATAATAAGATTTATTTACTCCAGATAACTAGCAAGTAATTAAATAATAAAGATATTATTTAATTATGGAGGAATGTGATAAAAGAATTATTTTGAAATTAAATAATGATTTTAATTCAAAATTCAAGAGAATGGCTAAATTAAATAAATCAAATTTATTTAGTTTAAATGAGAGAAAAAGCTAAATGAATAATTAAATAAT
>VDFB02281492.1:341462631-341567408 GCA_007258455.2 Sequoia sempervirens | reverse complement strand
ATATCTATCAAGATTTTGTTTAGTAGGTGTATATATGCACTACATGCCTTCCATGCATCCATAGATATCTCTTTCTTGAATATATATATATATATACACATAGAAAAGTGTCTACACATATGTGTGTATATGAAATTAGATGCTCCTAGCATATATATATATATATATATATATATATATATATATATATATTTGATTACATGTATTGACAAGTTTGGGTGTGAATATCTATGTGTGCTATGTGCAAAATTTTTTGCCATAGTTGTTGCTTGTCCTATATCTATTTGTGTTATGTGCAAAAAACCTTTCCACAGTTGTTGCTTGTCCTGATAGTAGCTAATGCTATAGAACAACACTCGACAATGCCTAATTGAAAATAACATAAACTGTTTTCTTGCTTTGATAAGTTTTAGATGGTAGGTGTTATTGTAACCATCGCCACTACATGCAAAACATACATGTAATAATATTGTTATTCCATAGGAATTCTCAAGACAATGAAAATAGTGAAAATGGTTACCATATAAAATACCTAGAGTTGAACTTGCTTACCAAAATTGATGTTGCTTAGAGAAATAAAGCAAACGCTTGACAAAGGAGGAAATCATCTATTGCATCAATATAAACATACAACAACAAAAATTTGCACATATATATGTATCTAAACTAAGATGCCACAACAAATATATATATCTACATTTATACTTGTTTGATACATGCAACTACATTTTGACTTACATATATATGTTCTCACATGTATTGACAACTATAGGTGTGGATATTTGTGTATGTTGTGCAACTGAAGCTACAGACTAACAGTGAAGAATGCCTTATTGAAAATAACATAAACTGCTCAATTGTCTTGGTAGGTTTAAAATGCTAGATATTATTGCAACCATCACCAATATATGAAACCCATACCTGAAACAATGTCACCATGTCAAGCTATGCCAAGTGATGTTTATTTCTTGTGCTCAAGCAACATACGAGTATGTGCAGGATCATGATGGGCCAAAAAGTGGCGATATGATGGGTATTTGTAGGGTATGTGGCTGACGATATTTTTTTAACCCAAAATTGATGAAATGAAAAGAGTTTTTAAAGGAGATTCTCAGCTTTCCATCAATATAAATTATGTTTTACTATGAATTTAATAAATAATTATTATTCATTTTCTATTTGAATTACGACTAAAGTCCTAATTGATAGGTTGATTGAAAAACATCTATAGATTTCAAATGATATCAGTTTTTAATCTTAAACATGTGTCACATTATATGCTTAGCATAATATAGGATTCAAAAAGAAAAATTGAATTTCATGAAGTTTTGACCAAGTTAAGGTGGTCAGGACATACGATTTTTATATTTTTAAAAGTTGTAATAAAAAATTACAAAAATATGCATCACATCGAGACATGAGTCCTCTACTTATATCTAAAATCTTATAAAAAAATATAATCATTTTACTGTGGTTAGGGTGGTCAGACAAATACCTACTTTTTTTTTCCCTGAAATTTAAGTACTACTACATTGAAATTTCAAAATTTCAACAAATAGATTTTTTATTCTTTTAAATAGTAGTTTAGAAACTACATTCAAATTGCTACATATTCTATTCTTACATATTTTTGAAATAATATAGATAACTTATTCAAAATTTTACGTCAATTTTCCTAACTCTAATTTTTTTGAATTTTTTGCCACTTAAGGGCCTATTTTTTCCATGATGATCCTGCACATACCCACACATATATATCTACATTTAAACTTATCTATATATGTTCTCAAATGTATTGACAAGTTTATGTGTGGATATCTATGTATGTTGTTTGCAAAAACCCTTGTCACCATGGTGGCTCATAGTGTTGATAGAAACTCAAGCTATAAAACAAGAGTCAACAATGCCTTATTGAAAATAACATAAACTGTTCATTTGCTTTGGTAAGTTTAGAATGCTAAATATTATTGCAACCGTTGGCATTATATAGAAACTATACATGATACAATGTTGTTGTGGCAAGTTGTGCCAAATGACATTTATTTCCTCTGCTCTCATGGTGATTTCTATATTAAAAAGTCCACCTATGGGTATATATGTTGTTGTCTACATATAACTTTAGATGCATATATATTCGTATATATTTTTCTTTTTAAGCATATATGTAGATTATTTTATTGCTTTGCAACCATCACCACTACATGGAAATCATAAATGAAATGATCTTGCTAAAGCTATTTAACAACAATCAACAATGCGTGGGTGTCAAATCCTTCCTATTCTTATTCTTTCGGAAAGATAGATATTATTTGTTTGAGACTCTCACCAAACCCCCGAGCAAGAACATACATTATCCACCACTGTGTCCAATGGTTAAATTAATGTTTCATATTACAGTTAATATACATCCTATCATTCTAAGAATTCCATGCAACCATTCCCAATAGTGCCTTATTGAAAACAACATAAACTATTTAATCACCTTGCAACCATCACCACTATATGGAGATCATAAATGAAACAATATAGCTAAAGCCAAAGAACGGAAATCAACAATGCCTTATGAAAAATATCATAAACTATATAACCTAAACTATTTTATTTCCTTGCAACCATCACTGCTACACGAAAAGGTGCATCTACCCTCAGATACATATATATTGGTATATATTTTGTTTTGCAACTACATATATATGCATTGCATGTGTTGGATTCATATGTAGAAATTTGTTGCTTGTTAAGATGATAGTCTTATTGCGTGAACACTTAGGCGTGCATTTTGTCAGCCTTCCCGGTTTTCCAAAATCACATTGTGTGGCTCCCAGTTGGTTGGAAAAAAAGGTGGCGAGCTTGAAATTAAATAAGTGAAAAAATAAATACGTTTGGCACGTCGATAGAGAAGGCCAACAAAATTGAACGCTGGCTTGCAGGGCTTGGAAATTCAACATTAATTGATGTATGCTTTCTATATAGTGGCAATGGTTTGGTGATGGTTGTAATAACACCTACCATTTAAAACTTGAGAAAACATGGTCAAGCAATAAAATAGTTTGCACAATTTATGATAAGCCATTGTTGGGTGTTGTTCTTTGGCTTTACCTGCTATAAGAGCTCTGAGCCACCACAATGACTTTCACATTATTTTCCCTATGTGCAGATGTATATGTATGTGATATTAGATGCATAAAAAATTCATAAATACTCCTTCGTATATTTATTCCTTTGGGATTAGCAATTTTATCCACTTTTCTGATTGGGAGCCACTTATGTATATTGTCTATATCTAATTCCACATACATACATTTCTACACATAATTTTTGTGTGTATATATATTAAAGCAACATATTTCTACATATGCATCCAAACTAATATATGTGTATCTGAAGTTAGATGCGCCTCTTTGGTTATTACTTCTTTCAGCCTCAAAAATGAATTATAAGAATGGTAGGTTGTATATTAAGTGTAATATGAAACATTGATCTAACCATTGAACACAGTGGTAGATAATGTATGTTCTTGCTCAGGGGGTTTAGTGATAGCCTATGAGTCTGCATGACCTAATATTGTAGGTGGAGAGTAGGCCTTCTTTTGTTGTGTTTCATTTTATATTTCCTATGTGCAGATGTGTATGTTTATGATATTAGATGCATTAAACATTCATATGTATGATACATTGTATATTAAGTCTGATACTAAACATTAATCTGAACATTGATTATCATGCTAGACAATTTATCTTCTTGCTCAGGGGTTTGTTGAGAGCCATCAAGGCTCCATGATGCAATATGGTAGGGTGGAGAGAAAGCCTTCTTTTAGTGTGTTTCATTTTACTTTTTGTATGTGCAGATATGTTTCTATGTGAAATTGGGGTATGTGCAGGATCATCATGGAAAAAATAGGCCCTTAAGTGGAAAAAAATTCAGAAAAATCAGAGTTAGGAAACTTGACGTAAAAATTTGAATAAGTTATCTATATTATTTCAAAAATATGTAAAAATAGAATCTGTAGCAAATTGAATGTAGTTTCTAAACTATAGGTTTATTTTAAAAAAAATCTATTTGGTGAAAAATTAAAATTTCAATGCAGTAGTACTTAAATTTTAGGGAAAGAAGAAGTAGGCATCTATCTGACCACCCTAACCACAATAAAATGATAATATTTTTTTATAAGATTTTAGATATAAGTAGAGGACTCATGTCCCAATGTGATTCATATTTTTTTGTAATTATTTTCCAACTAAATAATTAATTATGAATTTTTTATTACAACTTAAAAAAAAAATATAAACTTGTATGTCTGACCACTTTAACTTGTTTAAAACTTCATGAATTTTTTTTTTTAATCCTATAGTATGCGAAGCATAGAATGTGACACATGTTTCAGATTCAAAAAATGTGATATTTTTTGAAAGCTATAGATTTTTTTCAATCAGCCTATCAATCAAGACTTTAGTCGTAATTTAAATAGAAAATGAATAATAATTATTTATTAAATTCAAAGTAAAGAATAATTTATATTGGTGGAAAGCTAAGAATCTCCTTTAAAAACCCTTTTCATTTCATCAATTTTGAGTAAAAAGAAGGTCACCAACCACATACCCTAGACATACCCATCATATCATCACCTTTTGGCCCATGATGATCCTACACATACCCATTAGATGTAGCCAACATTCATATATAGTCCTAATTGAGATTACTTTCCCAAAAAAAATAATTGCTACTTGGCACAGCTTGACGCTCTATCCATTCATCCAAAAATTGCTAGACATTGATCTTAGCAATGATTATAGTGCTAGATAATTTATCTTCTTGCTTAGGGGTTTGTTGAGAGCCTCGAGGCTCCATGATGCAATATGGTAGGGTGGAGAGAAAACCTTCTTTTAGTGTGTTTTATTTTATTTTCCCTATGTGTAGATATGTTTCTGTGTGAAGTAAGTGTCTTGAGCATAGTATTTCCAAGTTGTTTTTGTTAAAAAAAAGAAAAACAACATCCAAAACATATGTGAAATTAGATGCAGCCAACATTCATATATTGTACTACCTTTATGCATGCAAGGAATGAAATGCATATATATATACTTACAAAACAAAATCTATACTGATATATATGTATCTGAAGTTAGATGCACTTTTTGAGACAAGATGCTCTATTCTATAGTCTTCAACAAAAAATGGTTTATATGTGGACATGTATATCTCTTTAGCTGCACTTTTCCTCTTTAAGTTGGTGTTTGCAAGATGCTATATTTTATAACCTTCAACGGAATTTTTTTTATATGTGGACATGTATATATCTAAAATTGGTTATAGACAACATCCATATATACATATTTGAAAGTTCTACTTTCCTTGCTTCATGTCTGTCACACCCATATGCTCATGTGTTTAGAACTTGTCCTCTTGGTTCTTCTTGTCCATCATGCTACTAAACAATTGTGACTTTTTGACTTGGCTTAATCTCTTTAGCTACACTGTTTCTCTTTAAGTTGGTGTTTGCAAGCACTTTATTGTCTTCGTCATATTATGGTTCTAGGCTCTTCAAACATGTTCAAGTTCCAATCCTATATCAAGTGCGGAAAAAAAGAGCTAGAAAAACACCAAAGGACCCAACTCTATTATGTGTTGCATAGAGACTACATATGTGAAAATTATTGGTCCAAATACTTGCAAAAAGGACCCAAACTAGCTCATCCTTCCTTGGCTAATTTTTAGAATGATAGCCTGTATATTAAGTGTAAAATGAAACATTGATCTCACCATTGATCACAGTGGTGGATAATCTATATTTTTGCTCAGGGTTTTGGTGAGAGCCTATGAAGCTCCATGACCCAATATGGTAGGGTGGAGAGGAGGCCTTCTTTTTTTGTGTTTCATTTTATTTTCCCTATGTGTAGATATGTACACACATATATAAGTTTGCATCTATTTTTATATCTATATTGTCTGCGTCTAATCTGACATAGATATATTGTTGGAAGAATGAAGAAGAACATCTCATTTTGTTGTTTTGTTTTCATTGATTTCACTATGATATATGAGTTGCAACTGCAAGATTAAGTCTTAGTTTGATCTGATATTTTGGTCTGGAATCTAATATGGTATGCAATTTACATCCTATAGTATTTTGGTCCATAGTTCTTTGTTGTTGATTATTGTTGCGTGCAGTTTTGGGAAATGGTTTATGGATATTGGGAGTATGTACATTCATAATCTCATGTGTTCAAATGCACATAAGGTGTATTGACATTATTCTATTAATTGCATTTTTTCTATTAGGTCTATTTTAGGATGACCTAATGGATAGATGATGTAATAGTAAATTATTTTTTTCTTGTGGATATATGAGCTGATGTGATGTAGCATGTTGAGCGATTGAATTGTTTTTTGAAAGATTTTGTAAAAGCTTGTAGATGATAGTTGGTATTTTTGATGAATGAGAGTTGCATATAATTAGGTTGACCTAATTGATGCTTACGAAGATATCAAATATATATATTAGATAGTTTTTAGTTTGTTGATGCAAAGTTGAAGATGATGTGAATATGATGAAGTGTGTCAAGTCAGTTTACTAAGCCTAATTGGAACTGAATCAAAACTTGTTAGGTGTACTTTATTAATTCATTTTTTGGCTATAAGCCATTTTGTCACTATAATTCTATAGGAAGTGAGCCTCTCTTTTGGACAGTGAGTCCTGACAGTGAGCCACCCCATCTTTGTAATATCTTATAACCGATTATAATTTATTGTGAGCTAACAATCACCATGGTTTTTCCCATTTTGGGTTTTCCATGTAAAAATTTTGGTTTTCATTTGTTGTACAACTTCATGCTCTATTAATTCCCTTATTTATCTTTACTAGTATATGCCTTAGAGTATTTGGATGGTATTTGTTCACAAAATTTAAGAAGGTACTGATTCACCCCCCCTCTCATTTTCTTGGATATTCAACAATTGGTATCAAAGCTTGGTTCCTCCAGAGAAGCCTAATAGCTTGAGGAATATCCTAAAGATGGAACAAATGAATGATAAAGAAGAGCTCCAGGCTGCACTTGAGGATCTTGGCAAAGTTGAAAGTGAAAATATAGACCTGAAAGAAAATCTTGAAGATGCAAATGAATGTGTCTGGAAATTAAACGAGCAATTGAAGAAGTTCAAAGAAAGGCATAGGAAAGTAACTAATTAGTTTAATTAGGCTAATGAAAAATTTACTGGTTTGAAGGTGCAAGTAGAGGAAAATAAAATAATTGAAGAATGTCCAAATAAAATGGTGCAAAGAAAGTTTGATGAATGCACTAAGCTTGAACAAGAAGTGGTGAATCTGAAAGTAGATATTGAAAAAGAGAAACTTTGTGAAAATAATTTCAAATCTAACTCAGACAATATTGATGAGTTGATTTCAGGGTAGAACCCAAGTAAAGACAAATGTGGCTTAGGAACGAAAGGAAGTGTAAAATCTAAGGATAATCAGAAGACTCAGAATAAAGGAAAGTAGAAAGGAAATTCTAGGAAATTTACTAGGAGACCACCTATGAGACAGCCTAATGCACAAAGGTATCCATCTTTCAATGGTTTTTTCTTTACATGTAACAAATTTGGTCATAGGGAAATAGAGTGTAGGAGTAGGATGAACTAGTTTCTTGGTCATTGTTTTGCATGCAATAGATTTGGACATAGAGCTAGTGAATGCAAAACTCGGATGGTGAATTGGTCTAATGGAGGAAGAATGAATCAATCCTTTAATGGTTACTGCTTACATGCAACAAATTTGGACACAAAGCTAATTAGTGTTGGTAAAGGGTCAATGGAGGACAATCTAATAAGAAATTTTTTTTCTGCTATAATTGCAACAAAGCAAGACATGTCTCAAGAGTTGTAGAAGAAAAAAGGGTAAGGAGACTGAACCAGTAGAAAAGAATGAATTGGTAAAGAAAATCGACAAAGAAGAGGTGAAGTGGGAGATGAATAAGATATGGAGGAAGAAAGAAGAAAAAATTGAAAATGCTAAAGTGTCTGTTATAGACAATTCCTTTGGGAATTAGACCTAGCAAGGTCTTAAGGGGAGCTTTAACAAAAAAATATTTGAACCCCTTGATATTTGGCATGAGGATATGTTGTAAGAAATGATTAGTTGGAGACTATGCAAGTGGAACCAAAAGAAAATGTGAAGGCATGATCATTTGTAGAGCAAATTAAGGTTTCTCTGTGCAAAGAAGAAATTTTTTGTAGTAACTTTTTGAAATTAGTTGCATTTAATCTGAATTAGGGCAAATTGTTGTTTTTATAAAGTGAATGTGTAAGGCATTTTAATCAATTGTGTGCTTGAACAATTTGAAGAGCTTTTGGAGAATTCTTGAGGTGATTTTTATTTTGAGTTATGCAAACCCTAGTTCTAGTTCTTTGTGAAGAAAAAGGTATTCCAATTTTCTATGTTGTTGTGGGTTTCATCTCTTTGAATTGTTTGAGCTTGAAATTGTGAAGAATGGCAACCCTTGTTAAATTGTTGGAAAGACCTAGACCATTGTATAGGAAATATTCTATGAAGGTATTTGAATATGAACCTATGGGATCCTTCTCATCAATTCCTCATGGGATTATACCAACTAAGGACACAAGATTGTTCATTTGAGTAAAAATAGAAGAATTCAATCACAAGAAATTGATAGATATTTGGCAGAATGAGCTCACTGGAGATAATTTCTTGGTGAAACCTAAATACTTGAATATTGTTACAAATAAATTGGATAGATGGAACTACTTTCCTAATTTCAGTTCCATAGTTGATGATAAAAATGTGAATCCTATTCTCAACAAAATGCATGATAAATTTTTGTAGACTGATGGCCCCCATCTGATAACTAAGGAAGCAATTAGGGTTGTTACCAGACTTTATGATACTGGAACATTACCCGTGTTGAAATCTATGAAGAATGAAGTGGTAATAGAACTCACTGGTGATGAATATGACGAGATCTCTTACAAAAAACACTATCACAAATCCTACTGTGAAGTATGCTGCTATAATGATTGGTTATAAAATTTATTCACAAACAGAGATAACTCTATTTCAGCCACAACTATTTATATTGGTTTTGATATGGTAGTCAATGGTATAGACTATGACTTGTGTGAACTTCTCTGACAATAGCTACATTTAAATTTGGTTCTTTTATTATGTGCTTGTTATTCTATTTTCTAAGGAGAATTCCTGGAAGGGATGATATGGTATTTTGGGATACATCTAGCCCTGTGGCATATCATATTTTTGAGCACTTACATGATTTGTGTGATTTGAAGAACATATAAAATGCTCTAACAAAATTCTTTGCTATATTCAAGAGCAACATGAATGAGAGAGAGAGTATTATGAGGAAATTTGTTGAGAAATATAGTAATGACATCATATTTCATTTTTCCTCTAATGAATGCATGATTGAAGTAGTTGAGCCTCAGACCATATGGATTCATCTATTGGGATATGAAATTATAGAAGATGAAGATGGGGGTTATTTACAAATGTTGTTAAAAAGTCTAAAGGATCCCAATGAACCTAGAATTAGTACTTATGCTGAAAAATCTATGGAGGTTCACTTGGAGCACAAGAAGCCAATATTAAGGAAGAATGTGGAAAATAATCTTAGAGAATGTGGTTTCACTGATGAGGAGATCACACTAGGAAAGGATAAGGGAGAAAATATGGAGGAAGAATCATTAGGTCTAAGGAGATCTGGTAGGACTGCTCCTTCTAAACCCTCCATAGCCCATGCAGTGAAAGTTGAGCCCAATACTGTTGATAAAGGTAAAGGCCCAACCCCTTCCAGACTTACTACTAGATCTGGGAAAAGGAAAGAAAATCCTCCAGTGGTACCTGGGAAAAGAGGAAAGAAAGAAAAAGATACAAGGGAGAAAAACCTTAGTGTCACTGATGATCAAGATGAAGAGGAGGATCCCGATGAAAAATTGGTAAGGAAAAGAAAAGGAAGTTTATCTTGTCATGAAGGTGCTTCTAAGGAAGCTATTAGTTATAAGAGAGTGCATGTTGTGTCATCTTCTGACAAATATAAAGAATAGGATGTTGGTGTTCACACCAAACCAAAGTCAAAGAAAGCCAAGGTGTTGGAAGAAGCCTCTCCAGACTAGGGAGAATAGAAGGACATTTCAGTAAGTCCTAGTCCCCATTTCAAATTAGAGGAAATACTCGATTCTTTGTTACATTTTGAAAACATGTTGAATTCTACAATAGAATGTTATGATCATGTTAAAAAAGAGGATAAGAAAACATTAATTTTAGTTGTCATTCAATATGTTATCATCTTGGAAGTTAAGTGGGATGATGTGAAGAAAGATGTACATAAGAAAATGTGGGCTACCCTGATGAAAAGGAGATAAGAAGTTGTTGAACTTGAAGAAAAAATCAGGAATCATGCATTTGATAAAATTGGGTCTTCTTTGACCCTAGATGATCTGGAAACTTTGAAAAAGATATGTGCAGATATGTTCTGGATGAAGAAAAGTTTGAATATTTTGATGACTAGGGATAAAAAGCAAATAAAGACTTGATTGAGAAGGAAACTGCAAAAGTGATCCAGGATACAATAGAGAAATATGTCATGCTTAAGACTAATGAAGATGTTTCTACTAAATTTTTTGAGGAAGGTATTCCTCCTGGTACAAATGATGTAGATATTTCTATAGACATTGGTGTTGAAAATGATGCAGGTGTGGAAAATGATCCTTTAGAAATGGAGAAGCAGAATGAAGGTGAAGTTGAGCTTGAAAAGCATGATTATGCTCCTCTAGAGCACACTGAAGGTGAAAAGGATAATAATGACAAAGATAATGTTTAGGAAGAGAAAGGTGAAGGTGAAAGTGAAGGAAATGATAACAAAGGTAACAAAGATGAAGACAAAGATAAAGATGAAAAGGGTAAAGAAGAAAAGGAAAAGGAGAAAGAAGAAGAAGAAGAAGAAGAAAAAGTGGAAGAAGAAAAGAAGGAAGAAGAGCAAGATAAGGAAGAAGAGAAAAATGAGGAATCTGGGAAGAATGAAGAAAGTCCAAAGTAGGTTGTAGAATCTCAAAGATCTCCCAGAGAATTCTCCTCTGGTAATGATGTGTTAAAAAGCTTGCTATCTAAGAAAATCATATTCTAGCCAGTGATTCCTCCAGAGCTTTTACAACTTCCTATGATTCATGGCTAAGTAGACTTAGATAAAATTTCTCATGTTCACAAGGTGGTGCTAGGTGATGTAATGCATGCATTCGATAGAAGAGAGATTATGAAATCACACCATAAAGGAACATAAATGATTGAAGATGCTCTTAAGGCGTTATAGGAAATGACTCTTGGTGCGTCAATTGATACATTTCTCACTTCTGTAGAAATATGAGATTTCTATTGGACTCCTTTGAGGAGTATGCTACCAGTCTTAATGAGAAGACTAAGCAAGAGATTAAGGAAAATACGGAAGAGAGAAGGTTATTGGTATTGCATGACAAGTGTGTCTTGGTACACACTAATGTTGAGAAAAATATGGAAGCTGTGAAATTTTTTGAGACAAAAGCTAATGGTGTCTTTTGTTTTTGTTTAAAGTGGTCGGATGCCACTCAGAGTATTAAAAATTTTATGGACTCCATTGAGTCCCTGTTGACTGTTGTCTCTAGTACTTACAATGGATCGAAGGATAGAGACAGATCAACCTGGAATGTTATCTCAGTTCATAGAGATAAATTATTTATTTTAGAGAAGCAAAAGGAAGAAATCATCAAAAAAAATTGTTATCCAGGTGACCTTGTGAGAATGGAGTACACCCCAGTTGCCAATGCTTTGGAAAGTTCAGAGAAACTTGGAAAGATAAACCCGACTCCTAATACTCTAGATGAAGCAGAGGAGACACTAATGGATTTGGAATCTCTGAACAGGATATTGTTTGCTGCAAAGAAAAGTTGGGAGAATGGTAAATTTTAATGGCAAGGTATTCTTAAGGAGCTTCAAGGCTCGCCATCCTCTAGTTAATGTTTTTTTTTCATATTTTTTGTTGTGTTTCCCTTTTTCTTTAATGTCAAAGGGGGAGTGAAGAGTGATGAAATACTGGTGATAGGGGGAGAAGTGTTGTACATAAGAAGTTTTGTTAATTTTTGGTACATGTTTCCATCAATGAAAAAGGGGAAGATTGTTGGAAGAATAAAGAAGAACACCTCATTTTTCTATTTTGTTTCCATTGATTTCACCATGATATATAGTTGTGTTAGGTCTCAAAAATGTTGGTTGGAAAACCTTAAGAGGTTTCAAGGCTCTTGGTATGTTTTAGGCTAATGAACAAGTCCAAATGGTGTATTTGAACCTTCTTCTCTTCAGTCTTTGCCAGACCTAGGTGGGTGTACTTATGCAAATGAAGAAGACTTAAACTATGTGTTTCCTACTTGATAAATCTATCCACAATGGAAATTGTCAATGGAGAGATGAAAACCTAATTTGGTATAAATTGTATAAGCAATATCAAGGTGAAGTTCATTAATATGTTTAGTTAATAGATATATGGTTTTGGAAATAGTTTTGATAGAATTAGGTGATGAGATGGGTAAGACTAGTGCCTTGTTGGGTGAATGGAGTCAAATGAAGATCTAGGATGAATGATTCATACTGGTTGTAACTCAAACTATTTGGCACACTGAGGTTGGTTTATATCTTGTATAAACATGCAAGGATGAAATTATCAAATTCTTCTTACATATCTAAATGACCTTTTCCAGATTACTGTTATTAATTAAAATAATTTAATCCTTCCTTGAAGGAGCCAGTTAACTGAACCACACAAGAACAACAGATGTGCCTTGATAAATTGAAAATATCCTTAATACATCAATTTAAATAATAAGGAAATGTCAACCTTTGAGAAAACCTGATAATATCTTTAAATTAATTCAACAAACAATTGACACAATATGAAACCACATAATCAAAGATCTTTCATTAATTTCCTCAAAATTATGCTTGCAACATGGTCTTTTGAAATGTAAACATTATAGAATTCTTCTGCTATCTATCTATTATCCCTATTCTACTACTATCTTCTATATGTTTCTTTGGTCTTGGTCTCTCTTATTTATACAAGAGGCAACAAGAATTAGACTAAAATACACGTCCTTTGATAACAAAACATGATTTTAAAACTAAGCATAATTTAAGAAATTAACACAACCGCAGATGTATGCACCAATCTGTTAATCTTCAAGTAAAATCCCATGATCACCTAAGACCTATTCAAAGCTTTTACTGTATAAGAGGGTCCACATCATCACTACCAACCAATTATGATTGTTGCTTAGTTGTACCCAAAATTTCCACTACCTGATTGATAAATAGATTGAATGCTGAAAGGCGATGAATGTATTATTGTTCTGCATGAGTGTCTACACTGGATATTACTTCTTTCATATCATACTCCATGTACATTAATTTCTCAATTTGTTTAAGTATTTTGTAGGACCATATCTTCATCATTGATTCCTTGCAATGCAATTGTTGGAAACTCTATAAAATTTTATTTCCAATCATCCCTTTCTCAAAGATTCCCTGTATCATCATGGAGTGTAGGAATAAAATTAAAGAAACCAAGATCTTCTCTGAGTCTACGTTGATATTGGTTATGAGATTCCACCAAGTTGTTATATCTTTGCAGTGTTTTTTCATTCATAATCTATTTATCCAGAAGTTCCCTCTTATTGTCAATCATTCTTCTTTGCAATCAGACATTCTCCTCTAGTGTTGATGGTGTCTTCTTGAACACACTCCAATAATCATCAGCTTTCTTCATCAGCTTATTGAACCTTTCCTTGATTATCTCAGACACAGTATTGTACTTAATGACTTTCATTTCTTTTTCTAGTGTTTTACACTTTTCATGGGCTTTCCAATGGGAAGTTTTCCAATAAGATACATTAGCTAATACATCTAATATTGTCTTGTCCTTTTTAAGCCATGGAGAGTAAAATTGTAAAGCAAAAGAGGAAGATGACATCTCCTTTTGATATGATAGCTCCATTTTCAATTTGTCATTTTCTTTAACCAACTTTTCAATTTGTGCTTTGGTGAATTTTGCCACATTGACATTCAGTTTTGCACTTTCCAAGGGATTAGTGTCCCCAACTCTTTGGAACAAAATATGTCCAAACACTTGATTTGGGTTATCAATTACTGCCAACCTCTTTTCATGGGGGTATAGTGACCAAATAAGCAAGGTAGCCTCAATTGGATTATACCCAAACCCTGAATATATCTTGTCACTAGCCTCCTCTATCAAGTTCATTGTGTTATCCCCTCTTTTTCTGAAACTATCGAACACAATTGTAGAGAAAATATCCCATCCTAGTAGAAGTAATACCCCAACCTCTTGAAGTAATTCTCTACCTCTCTCAAGGCTGATAGATTGCATTTCCTTGTCAATTCCCCTTTTCAATTCCTCTAAAGCAAAAGCTTCCTTTTTACGAGTAATATCTTGCTCCTTTTGTCTTATTTTCTTTCCCTTATATTCACAGAAAAATGACTTGAATTCAAAAGTGTTAACAAAGTCACTATCAGAAATGAATTCCTGGCTAGCCTTGACCCTAATGTCATAAGATAATTCATCTGATGCTTCAAAACTTACAACATTTTGTTCTTGAGGAGGCTCATATTGTGCAATCATAGGGGCTTTTATTTTTTCTACGTGTTGCTTCTCTTCACTACTTTTCATATCACTTTCTTTGTTACTTTCCTCTTCATCACTCTTATCAAAACATACATTAGGAGTGGGTTGAGAGGGTATGTGATCTAAAGGCTCCACATCTTTAGCCTGTACTCCAGTATAATTTGCATGAGATGTATCAAAAACATATGAAGGCACATCTTTTACTATTTCATTTATATGTGCAATAAGTAGCTCAATCCTAACCAAGGGATCATGTATATCACCAAATGCTTTTGAAAATTAGGGGACATTATTTCTCTTCCACTCCTCTGCGAGCATAAATTTATTATATGAGGCCATTCTATCACTAGTGGAAGCCTCATCTCGGTTCCTAATCACATCATCAACCACAAACTAATGCTCATACCCAAACAGTCCTTGTGTTAATCTTGCTTGATGAATAAATCCTCTACATCAAATTTCTTTCTTTTGTATCCAAGAGGAATGTTGTAATGTGCTATTTTAGCATCAATTTCCTCATACCCTTCATTTGCAACTACTGTAAAATCCCCAAAACAAAGAGTTTTGGGCATGAGTGATTGCTTATTATGACCCTTGAGGTGTTTAGCATTAGATTTTGCTAATTGTAGTACAATATCCAGATAAACAACTCTATTTGGAACTACATGAGGTAGCAAATGCGGAACCCCTTCAAACCCATAAACTCTTATTATTGTGTAGTCAGAGAAAGCAAACCAGTCTCCCCAATTATGGTTCAGTTTACCTTTTGGGTCATTCTCCTTTGGTCTCATAAATATTTGCACCTCAAGAGATAAGTTGTGATCATATCAATACCCTAATAGCTTCAATAGTTGTTTAAAAAAGAATTATTCATAATATAAATAATGAGGCCTTTCACATTGATTGCCCCATAGTGAATTCCACATTTGTACAAGTCTGAAGTTTCCATTTTCATCTGTATCTCTGATCCTTAGTTCTTTACTCCACACATTGCTGGCATGTCCCTCATACAAAAGCAAATGCATTAACAAGGAATATTCTTTGAAATCTATGAAATCATTATTATTTTTTATCCTTCCAAGCCCTTGATTTAGGGCATTAGCCATCTTGCATAGTTGAATGACATAGCATCCTTACTCTGTATATCCATAGCTACAACCATCGGTGCAATAGACATAAGGGGTGGAACCTCTATTCCCAAGACTTGACCAACTGAGTAATAGGTATACTAAAAGTATTCTTCAAACAAATCTACATGAAAAGGAGGGTTTTCTTTACTCAAAAACCTCCTAAGTTGACCATCCTCATTTTTAGGTCTATGTAAAGGAAATTTCCATCTCTTGTAGCTAGTATCCATGCAGCGATATTCTGTCAAGAGATCTCTAATTGTGAATAGAAAATTTTGGGGACATTCTAACTGAAATAGATTAGAGATCAGGTCTTGGGAGATAACAAGAATATCAGCTCCACTCACTGACTAGATATTTCTATTCTTGGTGTTATACCAACTAGAAAGAGCTTTCATTAATTCTACATTGATGAATACATTTGGCACCACAAGTCTTCCTAAGTTCAACCTCCATGGGTTACAGACTGGTTGAAATTTGAATTGCTCTTTGTAGTGATACATTGAAAGCTCATAACCTCGATGTGGCATCCAAACATCACCTAGACCCTTATGTTTATCTAACAATTTACTTGTTTGAGCACCTCTTCTAGGTCTTGGCCCTGACCCCAGACATTGGTCTATTAAATCTTGGTTTAAATTCCTCTTTTCCATTTTTTGTTTCTTTGCCTTAGGTTTTTCCATATTTTCTTCCATTGAAATCTCTAAAAAAATACAACTTTCTAGCTAAGAGTGATGTACTTACATTAATTTTTGCCTCCCCTGGTTTTGTTATGTAAGAGCTTCGAGTTCCATCTTTTTTGCTTCTACCCTTAACTTAGCCCTCTTGGTTTCTACAATTGTATGATCGACTTGTGGTGCAATTTACTTCTGCTTTAGCTCATTAAGATACCACTTGTTTCAGTCTTGTCATTGGGGGGAGCATTTTTGTTAAATACCTTGACGATGCTCTTGGATGTCACATCAACTAGTAGTGATTATTCATCATTGTATCATTGGAACCTTGGTTTATTTTCCACCGATGTATTAGAGCTATGGTGATATGATCATCATTATTTCCTTTATTGGTCTTTTGGGGAGACTACCTTAGAATTTAGCCTGATGGAATGAGGTTAGACCGATGCAAAGTTATGAACTGTCCTCATCGGGCTATCGGTGGGGTGGTGATGGGAGTTCCACCGAAGTGGTATGGTTGGGCTGATGATGTCAATGGGACTTTAAATTGTTTTATGAATACGATTGTTTGGGTATACTAGTTGCAAAATAGATTTTTCCACACAAATCTCAGCAATTTTTCTAAGTCATAAAATTAAGTGTGGTGAACTCTTATAAGGATTGGGAAGTAAGTGGATAGAGGTTGATGAAAAAAAAATGTGGGATTTTTCAGTCCTAACAAGTTGCATCTACAAGATTAAGTTTTAGTTTGATTCGATGTTTTGGTCCTGAATCTGTTCTGGTATGCAATTTACATCCTTCGGTATTTTGGTCCACAGTTCTTTGTTATTGATTATTGTTGCATGTAGTTTTGGGAAATGGTTTATGGATATTGGGAGCATGTGCATTAAAAATATCACACGTTTAGATTCTCATATGGTGTATCGAAATTATTTTGTTAATTGCATTTTTGTTATAGTAAATTAATTTTGTCTTGCAGATATATGAGCTGATGTGATGTGGTGTGTTGAGCGATTGAATTGTTTCTGGAAAGATTTTGTGAAAGCTTGTAGCCGACAGTTGGTATTTTGATGAATGAGAGTTGCATCTAATTAGGCCAACCTAATTGATGCTTGCAAAGATATCAGTTATATATGTGAGATAGTTTTGAGTTTGTAGATGCAAAGTTGAAGATGATGTGAATGTGAAGAAGTGTGAATATGATGAAGTGTGTCAAGTCAATTTACTAATCCTAATCAAAACTGAATCAAGACTTGTTAGGTTTACTTTATCAGTTCATTTCCTAGTTGTAATCCATTTTTCCATTGTAATTTTGTAGGCAATGAGCCTCTCTTTTGGTCAGTGAGTCCTGGCAGTGATCCACCCCATCTTTGTAATATCTTATAACTGGTTATACTATATTGTGACCTAACACTCATCGTGGTTTTTCTCACTTTTGGTTCTCCACATAAAAATTATGGTGTTCATGTGTTGTGTGAATTCATGCTCTGTTAATGCTCTTATTATCTTTACTATTATACGCATTAGAGTATTTGGATGGTATTTGTTTAGAAAAATTAAGAAGATACTGATTCACCCCCCTCTCAGTATCTTGGATATTCAACATACATTTATACACATATTTTTTGTGTGTTTATATACCCAAGCAATAGATATCTTCATATGCAACTAAAGCATACAATACAAATATATGCAGTTGCAAAGAAAAATTTATACCGATATATATGTACTTGGAGTTAGATGCACCTTTTTACTTTTAATTTCTTTTAGTGTCAAAAAGGAATTCTTAGAATGATAGGTTGTATATTAACTGTAATATGAAACATTGATCAAACCATTGATACATCAAACACATGCAATGCATATATATGCAGTTGCAAAAAAAAAAAAATCGATATATATCTATATGAAGTTAGATGCACCCTTTTAGTTATTATTTCTTTGAGCCTCAAAAAGGAATTCTTAGAATAATAGGCTATATATTAAGTGTAATATGAGACTTTGATCTAACCATTGAACATAGTGGAGAGAAGGCTTCCTTTTGTTGTGTTTCATTTTATATTTCCTATGGAATTCTTAGAATGATAGGATGTACATTAACTATAATATCAAACATTGATCTAACCATTAAACACAATGGTGGATAATGCATGTTCTTGCTCGGGGATTTGGTGAGAGCCTATGAGGCTTGATGACCCAATATGGTAGGGTGGAGAGTAGGCCTTCTTTTGTTGTGTTTCATTTTATATTTCCTATGCGTAGATTTGTATGCTTGTGAAATTGGATGCAAACAATATTCATATGTGTGATAGGATGTATATTAAGTGTAATATTAAACATTGATCTCTACATTGATTATGAATTGGTCAAAATAATTCTCCTTTATCAAATGAAACATTGGCACCTGAGTGCTATCACTTGTAACAAATAATAGTAATGAGTATGAATGTAATTAAAAAGATGTTAATGTGGTTACCCACCATCATCTTTATATATATATGTCTTCCTTGACCATTTAAAACTTGAAAAAACATATTTGTTTCCCACAAAAAAAATTATCTTTATGGTTTGTTCTTTTATAACCATTGCATATTGTGGTTTATGTGATTATGGAGGACAACTACACACCATTGTCATGTGCTTGTGAGAGGAAAAACAATTTTTTGGTTGCATCACATTGTTTATCCCTGCAAGCACTTGACAATGGTGTATCTTGCTCCATTCAACAAAACCATTTTCAATTTCATGGTTGGCTTAGTTTTCATGCTATACATATCTACATTTTTTTAACTTTTGGTAATTGCTTCTTATATGTGCCCATGTTTGGTAAATAGATTCCTAATGTGCATCCAATTTATGCAATTCCTATATATGTACATGCAAAACAAAATCTATACTAATATATAGGTATCTGAAATTAGATGTACCTTTTTTAGTTATTATTTCTATGGTGCAGTGTTTTTACCCCATCTAGAATGCAAGATATAAACTCAAGAAAGAAGATAAAAATAAAATAAAACACTAAAGGTTGGGCTAAAGATGAAACTCAAACTTAAAACTGAAAATAAAAGCAATTTTACCTTGTTTGAGCTTGATGGAGTTGTTTTCCCTTTTTGATGGCTTGATATGTGTGCTCTATGTTGATTTTGGCAGCATAGTGGCTTGTTGTAGCTTGATTTGGTCCCAAAATGGATGCAAAATGGATGTGGTTGCAAGGATTTGATTATGGTGATAGTGTGAGAGATTGTGTGTGTGTGATATGGTTCAATGCTTGTGTATGGAAAAATGGCTAAGTGTTAGCCATTTAGTAAGGGAGATAGGAATGGACGGTGGAGATTGAAAGGGGGAGGAAGATCAAGAGTTGAGATAAAGAGCTGACCAAAGGAATTAAAAATTCCATTTTAATGTTCATGGAAAGGATAAAAGGAATTTAATATTCCTTGGGAAAGATAGAAGGAATTTAATATTCCTTGGGAGATGGGAGAGGAATTAAAAATTCCTTGGGGAATGGGGAGAGTTGACCAAAGGGTAGGTTGGGATAGCTAATCAATGATTAGGTTATGTAAGTGAGGGATTAGGAAAATTATTAGGTGGGTAATAAATATTAATGAACCACTTGCATTTTATGGAGGATGTGACACCTCCCTAATCAAGGATTAGGAATGTGTACATTCTTAATCTAGGATTATGCAAATTAATTAGGATTAGAAAAAAGGTTATGGAGGATGTGACATGAGCGGAATTAAATAAATAGATTATTTATTTAATTCTTTAGTGGAAAAGGGATAAGGGATGGGAGTAAATAATTAAAGGTAATTATTTACTTTACGCTAGGATTTAAAGATGATAGAAAAAATAAAATAGGATGAAAGGATAAGTGATAATGAATATTAATTAAATAATGGTGTATTATTTAATTAATATAGAGGATATAACATTAGTCGAATTTGGGGTAAATTGACCAAATGAAAGTGGTCAATTTTCAGTGTCTACATTTTTCCCCTCTTTGAGATGGTGTTACAAAGTAGCGTCATTTCAAAGAATATTAAAACATAGAAACTAGAAGAAGATGTTTAGATTGTGAAAGATGCCCCAGTCATTCAAAGGAGTGATTAGGAGGAAAGATGATGGGAATTAAGATTAGGGATTGAGGATTCCCCCTCAAGAGGACATGTGGGTTCAAGAGAACACGAGTGTGGTCTCGAAATGTATAAGGTGATGCGAGAGTAGATGGGGGAGGTGATTCAAAATGATGGATAAAATATGGAATGGGAGGAGGAAGATATAATGAAAGGATAAGATGAGAAGTAATAAATCACAAATGTATTCAAGGAAAAATATGATGTTTCTCTAGTCAAGCTACAAGCTAAAATGGATTGATGATGGATGGAGCATTTTTGATGAGGGAAAGATACATCCCTATGATGATGATGATGGGAGTGTTGTTGACGAGGGAAGAACACATCCCACTGATGATGATGATAGTGTTGTTGATGGGGGGAGGATACATCCCGAGGATGATGATTGGATCAAGGCTTGTAGTAAAGCTAGGAACAAGACCAAGGATGCAATTAGATGATTTGTGCTAGATTGAATGGATTAGGATTGGATTGAGATGTAAGAGGGAAAAGAGGCTTCTAATAACCAATCTATATTATCCTAATAAGATTGAAGAGATGATGATATGATGAGGATGGAGGAAGGGGAGGGATGAAAAAAAATAGGATAGATATATGAGGGGGGGTTATGAAGGATGCATGGATGAGAAAGATCTAGGGTGAGGGGATGGGAGGGATGTTGATAGAGGAAAATGATAGATGAGAGGATGGGACATGGGGGATATGAAAGGAGAGTGTTCAAATCAAGCAATTTAATTGTTATGCATTATGTTGCAATGTAATGAGCACTAAATTTGATATAGCATGAGATACTATGCACCAGGGTATGAGGAACCAAGGTGACTCTATATCACATGCATGGGGATGACACAACAAACAAAAGGTTATTCCAACATCCAAAGTCATGGGGGCTTTGGTAGGGCCAATGTTGAAAAACCAAAAACATAGAGGATGCCCCAATGTAACACAAGATCACAGGGATCTTGGTGGGTACTACGTGGGACAACAAAGAAGAAAAGATCATAGAGAAAATCAAGATATGCCCATATGTTTACCAATCGAAGCACACTGTGATATGATGGAACGTGGTGACCCTGAAAAGGTATGAGAGGGAGCTCAACTGATAAACAAAAGACAAAAGCATCAAAATATCACAATCAATTTCAAACATCCTTTGCCACAGGATCAAAAAGGTGGATGGTATTGATGCAGTTTGATGTAGGAAGGATGCATCTTGTTAAGATCAAATAAGAAGACTAAACTAAGTGATCAATATGACTCGGGATGGTCAAAACTAATTGAACCCCATGATACTAATGGATCTTTTTTGTTAAGAACCAGCTAGATAGGGACATACTTGACGACACGACACAAGACACAAAACATAAGAAAAACACACCCTAAAGACCTAGGGGCTCCCGGGTTGATCAAAGATTAGCCTTGCCTATGTGAAAGTGTAGAGCCCTCGTAGTTTGATAAAAGACCTTGGATAAAATTGGAATGAGGATAATGGAGACCATGATTGATGACACAAACTGGACTAACAAATTCCCTAGGGGCTGATCAAATGATTTGCCTTGCCTACGTGAAAGTGTAGGGGAAACGTAGTTCGACAAAAATACCAATGATAGAAAATGAATAAGGGATGATAATATTTCCATGAGAAGTAGATTAAATGATGTATTCAATACGATGAGACAAGACTGACCTTTTGGATAGGATGATGGTGATTGCACGAAGCTCAAGGATGGGATAGTCATCCCAATCATCAAAAGATGAACTAGGATGATGATATGATGGATAGATGAGTGATAAAAATTGATAGGAGATTAGAAAGATGTGTGAAATATGTGGGAGTGATGGTGGTAAGAGGGATGGCATCGGGTTGCATGGGGGAAGCCTATAGCTAGATACCAATGACAAGAGATTATGAGATGGAATAATGGATAGGGATGAATGGATAGGGAGATATGGATGGGGGTTAGAAATGATGATATGATGGATGGATAGGAAGATAAGGATGGGGAGATGAAAAGTATTTTCTCTTGGATGGGTAAGGAGACAAGGATGGGGAGATGAAAGGGATTTTTTTGGATGCATGGATGGGAAGATAAGGATGGGGAGAGGAAATGGATGATAGGATTGATGAATGATGTCTCCCAGGACTATGTCACAAATAAGGAGATGCCCAACTCTATATGTGCCATTTATGATGAGGTAGGAGGGATGAAAGATATATGGATTGGAAAATAAGGAAATGAGATGGATATGGATAGGATGCATGGATAAGAAAGGCAGATTCATAGTAGCATGATGGGTGGACAAGGAAGGTAGATGGGGAGAAAGGAATAGGATAGTGTATGGATGAGGGGAATGGATACTAAGAGGTGTCCAAAGAATGTACATATGTTTACCCCTATCTATATCAAGATCACAAGGAGGATGGAGGGATTGGAGATAAATGGGATATGATGGGTGGGATGGAGGAGATCAATGAAGGGGAGGCATATCATGAAGTTTCCCCCAATTTTGGAAAGAAAATGGATGAGGGATTTACACATGATTCCTATTTATTAGGTTTTCATCATGGTACTTATCTAAGGAGCTTGTATGCCAAGTTTTCACAATTGGATGAATTTTTCTCTTTACTTTTTTTTTTGGACTTTTTTTGACTTTTGAATTTTTGGATACAATACAGATGGAGATGGATAAGGATAGGGATGTGGACGAGTGGATTTAGAAGACATGTGATAAGGAGATGGATGAAGGACTCAAGAATCAAGTTCCATATGAGGTATTAAGAGCCCATGTGTGAAGTGACTATTGGATGTTGGTACAGGATTATTAGGATAAATGGATTATGAAAGAGAATGGATTAAAGGGATTGGATGAGGGAGATATCTGCGATAATGGATGGGATATTGGAAAGTGTATGGATGGAATGATGGGGTGGATGTGTGATGGGGGAATGTTTTCAGGACCAAAAATATGGTGGTGGATGTGAAAGGATAGGAGGATTAATGGATGAAGAGTGTGGAGATAATTGAGGAGTTGGGATAGTGAATTTTGGGACAAAATGACGCAAAATAGATTTAGGAGATGGAGGATGTGAATCACTAGTTTTTGGATTAGAAAATTTGGATGCTCTTATGGATTTTTCATTTGAAGGCATTGCATCTTTTTTCTTTGGTATCCACATGGTTTTGATTTTTGTTTTAATAGGCTTGTGTAATCTTTTGGATTGTATTTTTCTTTTCTTCAACATGTCCTTTTAATGGGACATGAGGAGCTTTAGATTCATGTAGATGTTAAGATTTATACATTTTTACTTAGGCATCCAAAGTGATTTTAATAGAAATGGGATGGGTATGAGGAGATGGATGATGTGGATGAAACATGAATGGAGTGATGGAGGTAGCATTTTGAGGATGATATGTAGATGAAGGATGTGTAGGTACATGCCTTTTTTGATCTTGATTGGGGAACATGAGAGTGGGATGTTTATTATGGGGGATATGGATAGGTGATGGATGTATAAAAGGTTGAATAGGATGAGAGGGAGGAGGTGATTTTGGGATATAAGGGCCGAAAATGAACTTATTACCTGGAGGATGTGTGATCATGGATGGAGGGACATAAGGACCGAAAATGGATTTGGAGGATTTGGAGGAATATGGATAGTTGTTTTGAGGTAATATGATGGAGGAGGGGGAATGGAAACAAATGGTTTGGTGAAGTGATTGGAATATCCTATTATTTTCTTGGAAGAGGCTCGTTGAGGATGTATGGAGGTTGAACCAACATTTTTGGATTGTGAGACTTGAGATACATATGCAAGACCTTGCATATGTGGATTTTATTAGACATGGATGGGCTCTAAAATACCTTGCTCATGAAGGCCTAAACCTTTTCCTTTATATTTAATGCTCTTCAGAATTCTATTTATGGGAGGATGATTGTTACTTTGGAAGGATGATGTGAGTTCATTATTAGGTGAAGGAGGATGGGTGGTGTATATGCTTGGTTCCTCTTCTACAAGAAAACCGCCATGGATTAATGTAAGAGTACCAAGGGGATATAAACATGGTGTTGGGATGGTATGGTTAGGTGGTGATGAAAGACCATGAGATGGAGATGATGGGATGGTAGGATCTTTATTTAGAGGAGAAGGTGATAAGGAATCATGAGGGGGATTAGGTGTAATGATAAGATCTTGATTTATAAGGGGATCATGGGATAGTGTGGATGAGATAGAATGATCTTAAGATGGAGTGGATGGGATGGGAGGATCTTGATGTGGAGGAGTGGATATGTTGGTATGCTTTGGATCAAGCTCTTGGCATGACTCGTCATGTGTGGTAGGCATGATGATGGAGTGTTGGAGGGACTCCTCAAGTGGGGGAGATGGAAGGATGGAAGATTCATGAACTTCATGGGAATGGATTTCAGTGATACTAGTAGTGGAAGGAGTGGATCGGTATTGGGTTTCTTCAATGGATTGGGTGGATCTAGGAGTAGAAGATAGGGATTCAATGGATTTGGTGGGTTTGATGGTCTCAATTGTTTGGGTGGTAATATTAATGATAGGTTGAGGATGGAGAAGGGTCTCATCACTAGTGACTGTACATGGGGGAGTGGGGCATCATGGTTCCATGACTTCAAGATGTGGAGATGGGGATGTATTCTTTGTCATGAGTCCTTGTACAACATCTAGAGTGAGACACTTGCATATTCTAGGCATAGCTGGGGTGATGGGAATTGATGAAGGATTATGGAGGGGTGGAGGATTAGGATTATGGATTGGTGCATTAGGATTAGATGGATGGATGGGATTGGATGGAGAAATAAGAGTAGGTTGGGATTAGGATTGGTGTGGGGATCAAGATTAGATGGAGGATTAAGGTAGGAATATTGGGATAGTGGACTAGGATAGGAGGATGTGGATGGTGGATTGATGCTAGAGAAAGTGGATGTGGAATTAAGGTAGAAATATTGGGATAATGGATTTGGATAGGAGGACATGGATGGTGGATTGATGTTAGAGAAAGTGGATGGGGAATTAAGGTAGGAATATTGGGATGGTGGATTAAGATAGGAGGATTGGGATGGTGGATTAGGACATGGAGACATCGATGTGGAATGAGATAGGTATAGGGGTGATGGATAAGAGGGAGATGTAGAGGAAGGCTATGAAAAATATGTGGATGGGGAAGATAATGTATATCCCTTGTCAAAGGTAGCATAAGGATTTCTAGTAGGTGTGGACGAAGACATGATGGGATAGCTTGGATGGGTGATTGGATTTTGGATGAGAGTTGAAGAAAGCTTACAAGAAATGATAGCATCAAAGGGATCCATACCATACTCATCTTGATCAACAAGACTTTCATTATCATCATCAAGGTACTGAGGATTTCCCTTGACTACTATGTTTGGTTGCATTGGTGAAGGATAAGGATTCATCACGTTGAATCAGATGGATATGGATTGAAAAGATGGGAATAGATTATTAGAATAAAAGGAGAGATGATGAAAAGATAAATAGAATGGATTAGAAGAACATGGAAGAAGGAGTCATAATATTTTTTTTGATATCAGAAGATCTTGGATGTGGATGGACTAAGGCTCAAATTGGGATGTAGATTAAGCTCATCTTGTGATTTAATTTAAGATCAGATTAGGATTGAATTGAAGCTCAGATTAGAATGGTTGAAGGATGTGATGGGATAAAATCTAAGCCAAGCTCAAGGGTTTAACTAGACGACGTATGATGCTAATGACCAGATTGGATTGTGAAAAGGATGATTACAACATTGAATCTACCTCAAGATAGAAGTAGATTGATTGGGCCGTGGATGGTTACTAACTCAGGACAGATAAAAATCCTAAGTGTGATTGATGATGATCAGGATTAGACACATAAGTCAACTTGGATAACAACCCCTAAACACAAAGCCTAAGAGATTGGGATTGATGAACCGATGATGGATATGCAATCTATAGATGTCCTACAATGAACCCATATGATTTGACTAAGGATTTGATGACTTTTAGAAAATGTAGACAAACTAAAATGACAATTAAGGGGCAGATGGATGATGATAAAAAAAATTTGATTACAACAAAGGACTTGGGAAATGACAAAATTTCACTGACCAAAAGGATTAATTCTCTATATTTTCTATGGACAACATATACACCTCTATGTAGCTCAAATTCTTATGTCCAGGTGACAACTTCACCTATCTAAAGGTAGCAAAATCGCCTATTTTGGGGACTCAAATTTGCCAATGTCTTAAGCGCACATAGGAAATGGGTGAAATCAGGGTGAAATTTCACCTATCTTTGGGGGACACATAAGAAATGGACAAAGTCAGGATGAAAATTATCCTATCTCTAAAGGATACATAGGAAATAGGTGAATTCGGTAAGAAAATTTGCCTATTTATGGTCAAGATCGCCTAAAATCTGACAAAATCACCTCTAAGTAAAGCAAGATCACCTAAAACCTTAGAAGACCACAGGATAATGTGTAGACTCAATTTTCAAAATCACCTAATGGGATGAAAAATTTACCTATTTCTTAAATTGTATGGACAAGGAGTAGGCTCGCCTAAAAATGGGATCATCTAATGGACAACACGTTCACCTATCTACCAAGATAAATGGACAAGATGACTCAAATGGAAAGAAGGATCACCCCTATGGACAATAGGTTCACCCAAAGGAGATGACAAATTTTCCTATTCTAGACGAATGGGCGAATTCAACGGATGACAACTGACACAAACTCGCCCAAAGGCTGGGCAGACTCACCTATTCTAGGGAACATGAAGACATAAGGTTTCCTAAGAAGGGACCCAAAGGAAAATTTTCCTCTGACAAAGATGAACTCACCTAAAGAGATGACCTAGACTAGACTCAAACATAGAATCACCCTTTTGCAGGGGAAAATCGCCTGCTCATAGTGCAAATTCGCCTCTGTGAGAAGAAAATTCACCTCTGAGGGAAGGGGCTGACTTTGGAAAAGGACTTATGAGCTCGAAATATGCTCATAATTTGAATATTATGATGTATTTTTAATACCCTTACTCTTATTGCTTATGGTTATTTTAACTCTTTGATTAAAGGCTTTTTATCTAAAATCAGGTAGTATCCTATAGCAACACATTCCTATATTCCTGCAGCTTAACATCTCTATGTCTCTGTATTAATTGCCCTATTTGACCTCCCAAATGACTAATATAATGCATGTGGTTTTTGGATAATGAAATGGATTTAATATGTGATTAATGAATGTGTATCATGTTATTTTCCATGTGTTCTTTCTTTCACTTTTGTCGCCATGTGCATCGCAGGTTGTTGAAGGAAGCATGAACGAGTCAAAGCACAGCAGATCTTGGCCCTACAGTAAAGTCCATTTCTAGCACGGCATCGAGGAAGTTGTTCTAGCAAAGACTATTTGACCAGGTCATTGGGAGGAAATCTAAATGATCAATAATCTAGGAAGAGTGGAATACTAAATTCTCTTTGAATCATGTTGAACAGATATGCCTTCATTTATGAGAAGTTTGTTCCTCGGTTTCAGGATGCATTTATGTCCACGTCTTTCTCTATTAGAGTTAGGTAGTTAGTTGCTTTTCTAATATAAATAAGTGTTCCTCCTGCGTGAGTGAGCAACAAAGTGTGTTAAAGTTAGTATTATAATGAGAAACAGTGTTTTGTGTTAGTTTTCTTACAAGCAGAACAATCAATGTATATGATTCCAAGTTTATGAATAAAAGCTGATGAAGTTTTGAGTTCAATTCTTGCATAAACTGGTTGATGCTTGCTAAGGGGTCCCACTTAGTGAGTATCTGTAGTTAGTTATTTATCTCCTGTTGATTATAAGTTAGATTTCATTCCTGAAGGTTTCAGCACAAACTCAGTCTTATATTGTTCCTGTAGCATCGGGAATCCATCCCTGTGTTTGTTCCTATAGCATAATGCCAGTTCATAGTTTGTTTCTTAGCAATAGTTGTCATGATTTGTACTTTGATTAAGTTATGCTTAAGTTAAGAAGACTTTACATTACATTCCTGCAGCATAAGTAGAATTCCTTCCAAGCATTTATTTCTAGTAAATTGTGACTGAAACTAGTTTTTAGTGCACATACAATGCCACTCCATTTCAAGTATATGTACCCTAGTTTGATAATGTAAATGAATGATCATAAGAAGATGTTAGTCACCTGCTAGAATGTCCAATTCCCAGGTTAGGATTTTCCATGGCTTTTATATCCTTTTGTGGAATTGACCATTTTTGACGCCATTGTCGGGGATGGTGTCAAGCTAAGAACCTATAATAGTCATTGTTAGCAGTAGTTTAGTGTGTTTATTCAAGAATTTTCAAATTACTTCAATTTATAGTTAATTATATTGCATGCATAGAAGAAGAGACGCTCTGGGAATATTCCTCCCTAACCTTCCATTCATTGATAATAATTTTGAACCAACTTATAATCTATTTGGGGAAGGAGGAGACCAAGATATCAATCCATTTGTGGAAAACCTGCTTGCTGAATTGCCATTTGTCCCATCTGATGAAGAACTTCAAGAAAATACATTTGCTTTGATACTCCATCAAGCAAATATGGCACGTAATCCACCTAATCAACCTCCTTCTTTTGAATTCCCCATCATTTCTCAGCAAGATAATGATAACCTTAAAAATATTCCTTCTTCATTACTTCCCAAGTTCTATGAACTAGTTATAGAGGACCCAGATACTTTCTTGTTTGAGTTTGACATCCTCTTTCGCAACTATGATTACACTTCAGATGCTCATAGGCTAAAGCTGTTTCCTGCTACTTTGAAGGAGGGAGCTCTTAGATGGTTTATGAGTTATGGAAGGGGTGTTTTTGATAGTTGGGCAGCTATGCAAACAAAATTTCTTGAGAAATACAAGGAATATTTTAAGAGTGGTAGTAAGGGTGATGATATATTCAGAATTCAACAAAAGGAGGATGAAAGCCTGGAAGACTATATCTCAAGATTCTTATTTTCCCTGAAAATTAATTTAGACCATACTCTCAATGAAGAATCTCATAAACTACTTTTTCTAAGGGGAATCAATGACACCTGTATAGATGCCCTAGATCTAATGGGAGGAGGAGATATAACCCAAGTTCCTTGGAATGATATCAAGAACATATGTCATAAATACTCTCGAGCAATTGTTAAGAAGGGTAGAGGTCATCAAGCCACAGTGGGAAAGTCTTCTACTAATGGAGTTTCATGGATGGAGATCACACATTTGCTGTCTGATTTCAAGCAGGATATCATAAACAACATGGCTACATAGTTGGATAATATGCAAGCTCGAAAGAAACATGAGGAAGCTGAAGCAATCTTGGCTAAGTTCTGTCCACATTGCAGATGGAAGAAACATGACTACATATGTAAGATGGTGGCTAACTTGGAGGCTAAGCAATTACCTACTTATTTTAAGATAGTAGAGGGTGATGATTACCAAGTATTCTTCATTGCACAAAGGCGACCATGGGCTCAAAGATAAGGTATGCCTCAAGACCCTTTGACTTTTGGTAATCCTTATTATAATTACAATAACCAATGGCAACCTACATATGTCCTGTCACCACCTTGGAATAATTATCAACCACACTGGCCTAACTATCAAATTCCCCAATGGTAATCTCTTCAAGGAGGTTGGCAGTAGCCACAAGGACAATGGACTCCACCCCAAGGTAATTGGCAGTAGAATCCTCAATGGAGAGGTTCTTAGCAATGGTAGAACCAATCCTCTAGATCCCTGCAACTTTAGTAGCCACAACCTCCGGCCCTCATGCCACCTCCTGCAGCACCTACAACAAATACTAGCCCTCCAAAACAAACTCCTATGCTTGCTCAACCATTGCCAAATCATAATAATAAGCAGTAGCAGTAACAACAGCCTATGTATTTTACAAAAGTGAATTAGTATCTAGCTTATGCCCTGAATATTAATGATATCCATCTTAGGTTTGAAACCACTCTCCCTGCTCCACAACCACCTGTAATTACAGAGATTCCAGACCCTGCCTCTAAACAACCTATTGATTCTGCATAACATGCTTGGTTCCTCTTCTACAAGAAAACCACCATGGATGAATGTAAGAGTACCAAGGGGATATAAACATGGTGTTGGGATGATATGGTTAGGTGGTGATGAAGTATCATGAGATAGATATGATGGGATGGTAGGATCTTTATTTAGAGGAGGAGATGATAAGGAGTCATGAGGGAGATCAGGAGTAATGGTAAGATCTTGATTTATAAGGGGATCATGGGATGGAGCGGACGAGCTAATATTATCTTGAGATGGAGTGGATGGGATGTGAGGATCTTAATTTGGAGGAGGGGATATGTTGGTATGCTTTGGATAAAGCTCTTGGCATGAATCATCATGTATGGGAAGCATGATGATGGAGTGTTGGAGGGAATCCTCAAGTGGGGGAGGTGGAAGGATGGGGAATTCATGAAGTTCATGGGAATGTATTTTAGTGATACTAGTAGTGGAAGGAGTGGATTGGATTTGGGTGTCTTCAATTCATTGGGTGGATCTAGGAGTAGAAGATGGGGATTCAATGGATTCAGTGGGTTTGATGGTCTCAACGATTTGGGTGGTGCTAGAGGTGGTAATAGTAATGATAGGTTGGGGATGGAGAAGGTTCTCATCACTAGTGATCGAACATGGGGAAGTGGGGAAGCACGGTTCCACGAATTCAAGATGCGGAGTTGGGGATGTAGTCTTTGTCATGAGTCCTTGGACAAAATCTGGAGTGAGATACTTGCATATTCTAGGCGTAGCTAGGGTGATGTGAATATATGAAGGATTATGCAGGGGTGGAGGACTAGGATTATGGATTGGTGGATTGTGATTAGATGGATGGAGAACTAAGAGTAGGTGGGGGATTAAGATTGGTGGGGCGATCAAGATTAGTAGGATTAAGGTAGGAATATTGGGATAGTGGATTAGGATAGGAGGATGTGGATGGTGGATTGATGCTGGAGCAAGTGGATAGGGAATTAAGGTAGGAATATTGTGATGATGGATTAGTATAGGAGGACATGGATGGTGGATTGATGTTGGAAAAAATGGATTGGGAATTAAGGTAGGAATATTGGGATGGTAGATTAAGATAGGAGGATTGGGATGGTGGATTAGGACATGGAGATATGGATGTGGAATGAGATAGGTATAGGGGTTATGGATAAGAGGGAGATGTAGATGAAGTATATGAAAAATATGTGGATGGGGAAGATAATGGATATCCCTTGTCAAAGGTAGCATAAGGATTGCTAGTAGGTGTGGATGAAGACATGATGGGATAGTTTGGATGGCTGATTGGATTTTGGATGATAGTTGAAGAAATCTTACTAGAAATGATAGCATCAAAGGGATCCATATCATACTCATCTTGATCAAAAAGAATTTCATTATCATCATCAATGTAATTGGGTTTCCCCTTGACTACTATTTTTGGTTGCATTGGTGAAGGATAAGGATTCATGACATTGAATTAGATGGATATGGATTGAAAAGATGGGAATAGATGATGAAAAGATAAATAGAATTGGTTAGAAGAACATGGAAGAAGGGTTCATAAGATTTGTTTCAATATCAAAATATCTTGGATGTGGATGGACTAAGGCTCAAATTGGGATGTAGATTAATCTCATCTTGTGATTTGATTTAATCTTAGATTATGATTCAATTGAAGCTCATATTAGGATGGTTGAAGGATGTGATGGGATAAACTCTAAAGCAAGCTCAAGGGTTAACTAGATGACATATGATGTTGATGACCAGATTGGATTAGGAAAAGAATGATTACGAGACTAGCTCTACCTCAAGATGGAAGTACATTGATTAGGCCATGGATGATTATTGACTCAGGATGGATAACAATCCTAAGTAAGTGTGATTGATGATGATCAGGATTAGACACCTAAGTCAACTTGAATAACAACCCATAAAACAAAGCCTAAGAGATTGGGATTGATGAACTGATGATGGATATGCAATATAGGGATGTCCTACGATGAACCTATATGATTTGACTAAGGATTCAATGAATTTCAAAAAATGTAGATGGACTAAAATGACAATTACGGGCGGATGGATGATGATAAAAGTTTCTCAATCACAACAAAGGACTTAGGAATCGATAGAATTTGAGTGACCAAAAGGATTAACTCTCTAGATTTGGTATGGACAACACATATGACTTTATGTAGATCAAATTCACCCATTCAGGTGACAAATTCGCCTATATAAGGGGAGAAAAATTGCCTCTGTGCTGAGAAAACTCACCTTTTCTAGGGACTGAAATTCACCTGTCTTAAGGGAACATAGGAAATGGGTGAACTCAAGGTGCAAATTCACCTATCTCTAGGGGATACACAAGAAACACGTGAAGTTGGGATACAAATACACATATCTCCAAAGGATACACAAGAAATGGGTGAAGTTGGTAAGCAAATTCACCTATCTATGGTTAAGATTGCCTAAAACCTCAGAAGACCATAGGAGAATAGGCAGACTCAATTTTCAAAATTTCCTAATGAGATGAAAAATTCATCTATTTCTTAAACTGTACGGACGGGGAGCAGACTCGCCTAAAAATGAGATCACCTAATGGACAATAGGTTTACCTATCTACCAAGATAAATGGATTGGATGAATCAAACGGAAAGTAGAATCCCCCCTGTGGAAAGCAGGTTCGCCTAAAGGAGATGAAAAATTTGCCTATTCTAGAGGAATGGGTGAATTCATTGGATGACAACAGATGCAAACTCTCCTAATGGCTAGGAAGACACACCTAATCCAGGGAATAGGCAGACACAGGGTTGCTTAAGAAGGGACCCGCAGGAAAATTCACCTTTGACAAAGATGAACTCTCCTAAAGAGGTGACCTAAACTAGACTCAAACATGGAATCACCCTTTTGGAGGGAAAATTTCCCATCCACATTGCAAATTCACCTCTGTGAGAAGAAAATATTCCTATAAGGGTAGGGGCTAACTCTAGAAAAGGAAAACTAACATGGAAAACAACAGATAGAAAGGATGGACTAACTCAATTGAAAATAAAATCACTGGTATCACACAATGAAGACACACTACGCAGTACAATCCTAGAATTAGTATTCAAGGCTTACAAACTTTATGTAGGCCTACCACCTTGAGTGGAAAACCCAAGGTTAATACTCTATGATACCGGGGTAGTTCTCTAGATCACCCTTTCTCGCGAAGGAAGATAACTAGCGTTCTAGTGGCACAAGGACATCAATAGATGTCATGGGCTCACCTTCACACTCTCTCTTGATGACTATTGTAGTCCACCACAAGGATTTCTATATCAACCAAAAGAAGTACATGGTGAGTAACTTCGGGGTATGGTGCACATCCACTGGACTACACCAAGCCATGGCTAAAACACAGGTCTCTATCTATGCTATATAAGGCAATCTCATTCATCCTCAATATATGCTAGGTACATCAGGTACAACCATGAACACCAACCCATCACAAGCATGGATCAGGAGCCCTAGCGAGGTACTAGAAAATTGGGCCAACCCCGCATGTATTATGTAGGTATCACTCTAGCTTCGACGCTTTGCTACACATGATATGACTGGATTGGACTAGAGAAAACTATGATTTCTTGTCACCCAGGATCATCAAAAGGTGTAAGGGAAGTGGATACATCAATAGTTTACTCCCAAGCATAAAAAATAGAGGATATTGACCCTTTAATTAATCTATGTATGCCTAAATTAGTGTGAAAAATAGACAACAAATAGAGCTAATCTAGGGGTCTTCAATAAATCATCCTGCAAAAAATGCGTTAGTAATTTTCAGCTCTAATCTTGGGTGAATGAGAGAAAATTGTTGCACAAATCATTAGTAAAAACCAGGCACACTCACAAATAGATGATTTAACGGATCAGTACCCAAAAATGAAATCAAACTAAAGCTGGAAATTGAAAAATCAAGTTTCGGGAATACCTCAAATTTGCATCTATGTGAGGCAAACTAGCCTGTTTTTGCTGAGAAAAATCGCATGTCTAGGAAGATAGGAAAATTTGAAGTAGCTTGTTATAGAGGATGGGTGAATTTGCAAATGCCTCTGAAACTTGAGAACTATCATCTATTCCTAGAGATCACTGCAAGTTCACCTCTACTTCATGCAACCTTGCCCCTAATGTCAAATTTTCCCCTTTTCACAAAAGGACAAATTCACATTCACCTTTGTTGAATGCAAATTTGCCTCTGTAATTTGCGAGTTTGCCCGTTAGGGCAGATTCATCTCTGCACGTAGAATTCGAAGCTGCAAAATGTGAAACAACAACAAACATGAAAGTATAGACTTGTGACATGGGTCCCACTGGGCATGCCAGAAATGTGGTGCAAGTGAATTCCTAGTATAAAAAAGAAAAACAAATAGGATGCAAACAAGGAAAGCACAAACAACACCTCAACAATTAGCCTAGTTGAACTTGAACAAAAAAATATATAGAAATAAGTGTGTTTTACCTTGTCCAAGTTGATTAGTTGGTTGCCCTTGTTGATTCATTTGATTGTGTGCTTCTTTGGATGAAAAATAGTGTAAAACCTAATGCAAAACAATGAGGATGAGATGGGGAATGCAATTATCCAAGTCGGTATTTGGATGGATGCACAATATAGATGCAAATGAAGCTGTAACAATGGAGGTTATGGCTTGGCATGAATGCTTGAGAGTTCAAGTGCCAATGTGAGTTGATCACGAATTATTGAAATGAGGGAAAAATCCTCTCATTTTAGGAGAAATGCCTCTAAGAAATGAAGGGTCAAGATGAGGCCACCATGGACAAGATCAAGGGCCATGGTGAGTTGAGGACTCACAAGTGCTCACATCTTTCCATGTGTCTAGTGAGGTGGAGGTACGTTATGGTACCTAGGGGTTGTGACAAGATCTCATCACAAAGGAGGTCATTGTCTCTATGTGAGTGATGTGATGTTTGAGGAATTAAAAATTTCTCAAATATCCACATGGGGAAGAGGAGAGGATTTAAAAATTCCTTAAAAGTCATGGGGAGAATAAATATGAATTTTAAATTCACATGGGGAATGGGGTTCCTTCTCCAAAAGGAGAAAGTAATTAATGAAAGTTGACTTGGGGGTATGCCATAAATGGCATAAGGATTAGCTTTACCTAATTCAGTAATTAAGGTTGTGCAAGCAATGGATTAAGTAGGCTACTGAAGGATTAAGGTAAGTGGGGAATTATGTGGGATATGACACTAATCCTCATTAAGGGTGTGCACATCCTAATCCTAGATTAACTGAATTAATCTAGATAAGAGGGGGATTATGGAGGATGGGACATGGAGAGAGAAAAAGGTGAATTTAAAATTGATTTAAATTCATAAGGACAAATGACTAAATTAAATAAATTAGAGTATTTATTTAATTTAGAGAAGAAAGGGGATAAGAGATAAAGTATTTAATTATTTAATTAAATACCTTAGGGATATTAGGAAAAGAGGAAACGTGATGCAATGTAGGGATTCAAATCAACCAACCATTTAACTAGAGTCATACTCCACAAAAAATGGATTCTTCAACATGTGACTACTTCCTTTGAACAAGGCTCAACATGGCTATAGATCACCAAATAGGTGTAAACTCTCTAAATTCTTCAACAAGCTTTAGAAACACTTTATTCTACAAGAAAAGTAAACCACCAATGACTCCCAAGATCTCAAATTCCACAAAATACATACTTCCTTTTCTAAACCACCAATGACTCCCAAGATCTCAAACTCCACAAAATACAAACTTCCTTTTGTTCTGCCCCAAACTACCCATTTTGCACCTTTTAGGAAATGCAAGCACCCAAATGGGTTCCAAGGTTCAAGAAGCTTATTCAACACTTGGAAAACCTTCCACAGAGTTAAAAGAACTTAACAAACACAACTTGACCCCATAGGGAATCAAACTTTACTAATTTTCAAGGTTTCTCCAACAACTACTCTTAACCCAAGTAGGTCTCCAATGATAACAATCCTTCATAACCTTCAAGGTAATTTCCCAATCTCCACTATACAAGCATAACTGGTTACCTCTTAGGGCCTCCTACAACATATTAAAAAGCTAGCATGGTGTTCTTTGAAACAAAGGATCCAAAAATGACTATCTCAGGTTCTCAATAGCCCTATTTAGGCTTTGGTAACACAAGGGTTTATAGGTTCTCCTACCTCCATACTTATATTCTCTCAAAAAAAAATTCAAGCAACCCTTATTAGGTTTTCTTATGCCAACTAAACCTTCATGAGGCCAATTTCATAAGAATTTTAACAAACCCTAGGCTCTAGGCCTCTTGACTATCCATAAACACTATTTTTATAGACTAGGGCTTCATTAAATCCATCCAAACTCTTATCCTTAGGCCCTTCAAATTTGAGAACATTTAAATTACATTTCAAACTTCCCTTTCACCAACTTACAGGAGATTCCAATAGTGGAAATTATAGAAACACAATTTTAAATGAACACTGTGACCCCTGATCACGGTTTTAACCCACCTAGAGAAAATTGCTCATAAATTGCACAAATATGAATGGATTTTAATGAAACCTAATGCATATTGAAGTGGATTTGTATTAATTTCACTTACAATGGAGGAGAGGATTTATTCCTCAAACTTGTCTGTACAAAGGCCTAAAACAAATAAAATGCTAGTAATTAACAAAAAAAACCCAAGTATTTCATTGAAATCTTTAGTCCTACATCATTCCCCTTCATTCCTCTAAGTTTGTGAGGATTCTCAATGCCTTTATAAATCAAATACAATGAATCATCCTAACTTTTCAACTACCTAAATCTTCACATTCCACCATTTGGTATTTTTTTGCATTTTTACAATATTGTAATGACAAATTTTTGTCATTGTTTACAACCTTGTACCATTTAGACCCAGTGACTCCAAAATTAATATTTAGGACGTATTACAAGCTTAATGTGGCCATTTAGGCATTATTACATCATGAAATCATCAATACTATGTCAAAATCCTAAAATTTCCTCATGGAGGCATGTTCTTGCTAGGGTGCTCCTGCACCATACTCCCAACCAAATGAAAACTCCAAGTCCTCTTGGATTGAATGTAATAACAAACCTTCATCATTAAATTCTCCTTCTTGTAGTCCTCTATGCCTTGCTACTTGAAGCATCTTCATCTTCACCTTTGGATTTAGTTGGTCTATGCCAACTTATTTCCACTTTGTCTTTTCTCTGTGAATCTGCTCCTTCATGCCTTGATATGTCACAATCTCTATCACAACTATTTGTCCTTCTTCTTCCATCTATTGTATCTTGTCCATTAGTTTTTTCCTCAAAAGTGTCATCACAACAAATAAGTGGTATAGTATTTCTACAACATGTATCTTCAACTCTTTTTGTATCTTCAAGAGGGATTCATCATTTCCCTCCAAAATCAATTCATCTTTCACCTTTGCAGTCACAACTTCTTCAAGCCTTGAAGTGGCTGCCATGTCCATGTTCTCTTCATATATCTTCATGAATTCTTCTTTTTCATCTTCAAATTCTTCTTCTTCCTCTATTATCTTCATTTTCCTTCTCCTTTTGACTATCTTCTTAATGGGCCATACAACTTTCTTCTTCACTGTCAAGTGCCAACTTTGTGCTTGTCTAAGCAATTGCTCCATCCTCATTTGTAACTCCAACTCTACTCTTTCTATAGCTTGCTTCAGTTATGCCATCTCTTTCTAAAACTCTCTTTTCCTCTTCTTTTCCTCTTTTCTTTTCCTCTCTCTTTTTGCTTTCTTTTGTGACTCCACTTCCTACAAGTTCCTTCTCAACAAATCCATCTTCTCTTTACTCAAGCAAGTCTCTCCTTGCTTCCTCTTCACTTTTCCTCTACCTAGTCTCTTGGCAATCAGGTTCCTTCCTCAACCTACACAAACACACAAACACATAAAAAACCTCCAAACTCTATCTCTACCCAAACCTTTTGAGCTCTGATAGCAAACTGATGCAATGTAGGTTTTCAAATCAACCAACAATTCAACTAGAGGCATACTCCACAAAAAATGGATTCTTCAACATGTGAATACTTCCTTTGAACATGGCTCAACATGGCTATAGATCAACAAATAGGTATAAACTCTCCAAATTATTCAACAAGCTTTACAAACACTTTAGGCTACAACACAAGTAAACCACCAATGACTTCCAAGATCTCAAACTCCACAAAATACAAACTTCCTTGTGTTTTGCCTCAAACTACCTGTTTTGCACCTTCTAGGAAATACAAGCACCCAAATTGGTTCCAAGGTTCAAGAGGCTAATTCAAAAGTTGGAAAGCCTTCCACAAAGTTAAAATAACTTTAAAAACACAACTTGACCCCACATGGAATTAGAATTTACAAATTTTTCAAGTTTTCCCCAACAACTACTCTTAACCCATGTAGGTCTCCAACAATAACAGTCCTTCATAACCTTCAAGGTAATTTCAAAATCACCACTTTACAAGCATAACTGGTTACCTCATAAGGCCTCCTATAACATATTAAAAAGCTAGAATGGTGTGCTTTGAAACAAAGGACCCAAAAATGGTTGTCTCGGGTTCTCAATAGGCCTATTTAGGCTTTGGTAACACAAGGGTTTATAGGTTCTCCTACCTCTAGACTTATATTATCTCAATCAAACATTCAAGCAACCCTTATTGGGTATGTTTATGCTAACTAAACCTTCATAATAATTTTAACAAACTGTAGGATCTAGGCCTCTTGACTGTCCATAAACATTGTTTTTACAGACTAGGGCTTCATTAAATCTTCCCACACTCTTATCCTTAGGCCTTGCAACTTTGAGAACATTTAAAGTGCATTTAAAACTTCCCTTTCTCCAACTTGCAGGAGATTCCAATGGTGGAAATTAGAGAAACACAATTTTAAATGAACACTATGAACCCTGATCAAGTTTTTAACCCGCCTGGAGAAAATTGCTCATAACTTACACAAATATGAATGAAATTTAATGAAACCAAATGTATATTAAAGTGGATTCATAGGGCTTTCACTTACAGTGGAGCAGGAGAGGATTTATGCCTAGTACTTGTCTGTATAATGGCATGAAATAAATAAAATGCTGGTAATTAATAGAAAACTAGAGTATTTCATTTAAATCTTCACTCCTACATCATCCCCCTTCCTTACTAAAAGTTTTTGAGGCTTCAAAATTCCTTTATAAATAAAAACCAACAACTCAACCTAACATTTCAACTATCTAAATCTTCACATTCCACCATTTGGCATTTTTTGCATTTTTACAATATTGTAATGACAACATTTTGTCAGTTTTTGCTACCTTGTACCATTTAGACCCAATGACTCCAAAATGACTATCTAGGACCTATTACAAGCTTAATGTTGCCATTTAGGCCTTATTACATCATGAAATCATCAATACTAAGTCAAAAACCTAAAATTGCCTCATGGAGGCATGTTCTTGCTAGGGTGCTGCTGCACCAAAATATTAATTCAGTAAATTATTTAATTAACACAAATGAGGGATGCGAGATAGAGGAATAAAAGGGGATGAATTTGACCATATGGGAGTGGTCAAATTTAGATGTGTACAATTTCTTTGAGCCTCAAAAAGGAATTGTTAGAATGATAATACAAAAGCTATACTGATATATACGTATCTGAAGTTAGGTGCACCCTTTTATTTATTATTTCTTTTAGTCTCAAAAAGGAGGGGTTAGAATGATATGTTGTATATTAAGTGTAATAAGGTACATTAGTTTTACAATTGATTAGAGTGGTGGACAATGTATGTTCTTGCTTAGGGGTTTGGTGAGAGCCCATGACACTCCATGACCCAATATGATAGGGTGGAGAGAAGACCTTCTTTTGTTTTGTTTCATTTTGTATTCCCTATGTGAACATGTGCATGTTTACGAGATTAGATGCATACATAATTCATATGTATGATAGGCTATATATTGAGTGTAATATTAAACATTGATATCAACATTGATTATAGTGCTCAGAGACAATTTATTTTCTTGCTCAGGGGTTTGTTGAGAGCTCTCAAGGCTCCATGATGCAATATGGTAGGGTGGAGAGCAAGCCCTCTTTTAGTGTGTTTGATTTTATTTTTCCTATGTACAAATATCTATCTATGTGAAATTAGATGTAGTCAACGTTTATATATAGTCTTGCCTATTATGCATGCAAGACATGCAATGCATATATATATACTTAAGAAACAAAATATATATCGAAATATATGTTTTTCAAGTTAGATGCACCCTTTTGTAGTTTTTGTTGGTTGGAAATCTATTTTCCTTTTGCTTTTTCCCAATGTTCATCACATCAAAACAACTTTTGTTCTTTATCCTACTCTTCCTTGACCATTTAAAACTTGAGAAAACATATTCGTTTCCCACAAAAAAAAATTCCATTCATGATTTTCTCTTTTATAACCACTACAGATTGTGGTTAATGTGATTATGGACGCCAACCACACACTGTTTCCATTTGCTTGTTAGAGGACAAACAATATGTTGGTTGCATCACATTGTTTAACCCTGCAAGCACATGGCAATGGCGCATGTTGCTCCATTCAACAAAACCATTTTCAATGTTATGGTTGGCTTGGTTTTCATGTTGTACGTGTCTACATTTTTTTCTTTCTGGTTATTTCTTCTTATATGTACCCATGTTTGCTGAACATATTCTTACATATGCATCCAAGTCATGCAATGCCTATATATGTACTTGCAAAACCAAATCTATATTGATATATAGGTATCTGAAGTTAGATGTACCTTTTTATTTATTATTTCTTTGAGCCTCAAAAAGGAATTTTTAGAATGATAAAACAAAATATATACTAATATATAGATATCTGAAGTTAGATGCACCTTTTTAGTTATTATTTCTTTGAGCCTCAAAAAGGAGTTGTTAGAATGATAGGCTATACATTAAGTGTAATAAGAAACATTTGTTTCACCATTGATTAGAGTGGTGGAGAATGTATGTTCTTGCTCTTGTATAAATTTTATACTTTTAAGGTCATTCCCATGTTACACTGGATTGTTGAATTTTACATTCAATAGGGTGCAAAATCCAAGTGTTAACAATTCTGGCATCCCGGTGGGACAAGTTCCACATTATATTATTGGTTTGGTATACAACCAGCAAGTTTCAGACTTTGCAGAAGTTATTTTAGCATACTTGGCGACTCCATAAAGAGAAAGAACTTCAGAATCAGTGCTTTTATAGTTTATGAGAAGAGTTCAAACAAGGAGCAGCTCAATTCCTTTTGAATATTTGTAGTTGTCACCACCTAGAAGACAAGGTAGAGTAGCAAAAAAGGGCACCTCCTTCTAAGAGAGTACAGTCTACACCACGGTGTTAGACCAAAAATTGTGTTTTCACCATCGAGAAGGAGAGGAAGACCATCTAAAAAACAAATTGAGAATCATTCAGCCTCACCTAGCCTTGGAAAAGAAAGGTCTCCTTTAAGCAGTCCAACTACTTTTGCTAGTTATATATTTTCAAGTTCTGTTGTTGCAACAAGTTCATCAACTATAGTTTTTACAAATTCAAATCCACCTCTAATGGCTACTCCCAGAAATCAGACCTTTTGTGCCATTTAATGGAGGTAGTCCATTAAATTTGACACACATAATGACATTCCAATGGCAGCTTTGAAAAGCTTGCCAATTTTCATGGGGAAGATCAGACTACCTCGATTGAACATATACGAGATGTTGCTTCCTTATGTGGTGTGCACCATATCACACAAGAAGACGTAGTTGTAAGACTACTTGCAACATCATTCAAAGGAAGAGCATTACAGTGGTTCAGGAGTCTTGGAGTAGGTTTAGTTGCCACCTGGGATGATTTGGGTGAAAATTACAAGGCAGTTTCAGGACAGGTCTGATAATTTATCTTTGTTGGAGCAATTAACTACACTTAAGAGGGCTCCTCAGGAGCAAATGAATGATTTCAATTTCAGATTTCAAAGAAACGGGATAGAATTATTCAATAGTGAGACCACCTCCAGAATATGCTTTTTGTACTTTTTGAAGGCTCTTAATAGTGATATAGCTATTATGATACAATCAATGGGGGATGTTTCCCTACCGGATGCATTTGAAGTAGCAATCAAAGCTGAAAACAACCTAATACAAGCTGGTAAACTTGCTCCTAGGCCACCAATGCCTATATTTCCAGATATTCATTCGAATATCCCTTTGTAGATACCACCTTTTGCACCTTTGCCACCTTTTTTAGCAGTGTCAACTGTTGTTCCATCTACTATAACACAAGAAACTAATGTTTCAAGATCTTCAAATGAATTATAGGAAATCAAAAGTCTATTATAGCCTTTTGGTAATAAGCTTGTTAGCTTAGAAAATAAACAAGCATATAACAGGCCTTATCAACAACAAAATTTAGCTCAGCAATAGCAATATCAAGGTAATAGACAGGCTTATCAAAGAAACTACCAAGGCCCAAGACAGAGTGTAAACACAAGACCTTTTTAGGCTTATGCTCTAGTACCTGTTAGTGCAGTTAAGGATCTTGTCCCTATTCAAAACAACTTAGTAGAAAATTACGAGTGGTGCTACCCTTGTAACCAACCTCACAATCAGGTCACTTGCTCAAACAAACTTATTAATCAAGCACTTATGGTACAGAAAGCCTCAAGTTCACAACAGAATGCATTCAATGATGCATCTCCACAACACCAAGATCAACCTACCAGTGATACTACTCTACTTAACTAGCAAGGTGAATTCTGTGGATTAAATGAAGATAATTCTCCAGTTGCAGCTAACACAAGGTTGAAGAAAAGAGCTTTTGAGCTTGAACAATTAGCTGATAAAGGGAAAGCAACAGCTGCAAAATCATCTACATCTTAAGTGACTCATGGTTTGCAAAGAAATCAACAACTCCCAATTAAGGAGCAGCCAAACTTGCAAGTTGATCATGTTGGAATAAAGGTACATCATAATGTGAACCCAGTTGTACCCTATAATATTCTTGATAGTATGAAAAAATGAATGTAATGATGTCTATGAGGGATTAATTAGCTATCCCAGGTCAAAAAGATATGTTACACTCAACTTTGTCAAATTTTAAAGTGTCTGATGAATCTGAGTCTCCAATAGGTCAAGTTAGAACTGTGTTGACAAATAATCCTCAAGAAAATGATAAACCACTCAGCAAAGAGGCAGGAAAAGAAGTCAAACCACCTCCATTTTATGTGTCTGTAATCATAGGTGATAAGTTAGTTCATAACTATATGGTAGATAGTGGAGTTAGTAGCTTAGTAATGCTAAAGAAAATAGCTGACAAGCTTGGACTAAAGTATCAACCTTTAGAGAAAGGAGTGATTCCATTGGATGGTACTTCTTTTAATACATTGGGTGTTATTAAAGATTTGAGTCTTACCCTTCATGCTTGTCCAAATTTTTTAGTTCCTCAAGACATATGTGTCATATATCTCCCACCTTTTTTTTCTTTGTGTCTCTCAAGAGAATTTACAACTAAGATAGGTGGTTATGTGTCAGTTGATTGGTCACATATGCTGTTTAGAACAAGATATAGAACTAAGGTTACCATTAAATCTAAAAAGTTGGCTAAAGCTCACATTGAGCCATATAACCCAAGTCCTATCAATGATGTTCATACTGCTCCAGACACAAATTGTGTCATTTTTACTGACAATGAGCTGGCTGCCGCTCAAGAACTGAAAGCAGAAGTTGTTCCTAATGTGTTGTTACACGAATGGGCAGCTGAAAATGTGTTGGAAAATCCTATAGATTTTATACAAGATGTCGGTATGGGTAATTATGTGATCCTTTAACTTGATGCGGAGGTTCCAAACCTCGAAAAAATTACAGATCAGTTGTTGCAACAATGAAGTGAACTCTAGGAAATGTTTTTTTGATGGTTCCAAAAGAAAGAATGTAGTAGGTGGAGGTGCAATACTGGTTTCTCCACAGGGTGATAAGTATTTTTCAGCTTTTCATTTTGCTTTTGCATGTTCTAACAATAGTGCTGAGTATGAAGGACTCATTCAAGGCCTTAAGTGGGAAAGGAAAAGAGGAATCGACTATTTGAAAGTCTATGGAGACAGTGAATTGATAGTTAATTAGGTTAGAGGGATGAATGTTGACAAGAATGATGCTTTGAAGTCTTACAGAAACATAGTATGGAATATAATTGAAGAATTTAATGCCTTCAATCTGATTTATGTTCCACGAAATCAGAATAAGCATATTGATAGACTTGCAGCAATTGGAGCACAATTTGATATCCCAGGCAATATTAAACAAGATAAAATATAGCAGTATGTCAAGGTGGTTACTAGGCCATCAATTCCTAATAACAACATTAACTGGCAAGTATTTGAAAGCGATGAACATATTTTAACCTTTCTGCTCCAAGAAGATCAATTTTCTATAGTGAACCAAGAAAAGATCAAACAACAGTATGATGATCAAGTGATACAACTGAAGACAAATAAACTTCCCAAAGGGATGGTTACCTTGGAATCCATATTCAATTTTGATGACTAGCTTAAGAAGAACAAAGTCAGTATTCAAGTAAAAGAAGATCATTATGAAGAAGTGGAAATCTTTAAAGGTAAGCTTCTCAAATTAGGCAAAATATGTTCAGTTGAAGATAAGAGAGCTTTCATTGTTTTATGCCAAGAGTATCATGATTTTTTTTCTTGGCAATATTTTGATTTAAGAGGGTTTGATCCCCATATTACACAACATACAATTGAGTTAGAACCTCATGCCAAGCCTGTTAGACAAAAACATAGACCACTGAACCCCAAGCTTGAACCTTTAATGATCAAAGAGCTGACCAGGTTAGTTGAGGGGGATATTGTATTTCCAATTAAACACACATCTTGGGTTTCTAACCTTGTTCCAGTTAGAAAAAAGAATGGTGAGATAAGATTATGTGTGGATTTTAGAGATCTTAATAGAGCATCTCTGAAAGATCATTATCCTTTACTGTCTATGGAACAAATCCTCCAAGTTGTTGTTGGGTCAGAGAGATTTTCTCTTCTAGATGGATATTCTAGTTATAACCAAATTATAGTCAAAGAGGAGGATCAGTATAAAACAACATTTACAACAAAATGGGGCACTATGGCCTACAAGAGAATGCCTTTTGGTTTATCTAATGCTAGTGCCACCTTTCAGTGTGCCATGGATATGGCATTTCAGAGTTTAATCCAAAAAAAATTACTGGTTTACTTAGATGACATAACTGTATATTCAAAGAATGCAGATGAACACTTTTCACATCTAAAGCAAGTTTTTGAAAAATGCAGAGAATATGGAATATCTCTCAATCCAAAGAAGAGTGTTTTTGTAGTCCATGAAGGTAAACTGTTAGGTCACATAGTGTCAAAAGATGGAGTTACCATTGATCCTGAAAGAGTTAAGGATATACTTGAACTACCATTACCTAATCACAAGAAAGGATTGTAGAGATTTTTAGGGAGAATCAACTTTTTAAGAAGATTCATTCCTGATGTTGCAAATTTACTACAACCCTTCACTGCCATGCTTAAAAAGAATGCAGTTTTCAGTTGGACTAGAGACGCAAAACATAGTTTTGAAGAAATCAAGGAAGCTTTAGCATTAGCTCCAACACTGGTATATCCAAATTTCTCTAAAGACTTCTTTTTGTATGCTTTTGGCAGCATTAGTTCAATTTCTACTATGCTGGTTCAGAAAAATAGTGATAATTTCGAGAAGCCAATAGCTTTCTTTACTCAAGTACATGTTGATTATGAAGAGAAATATACATTTGTTGAGAAAAATGTTCTCGTTGTGATCATAATCCTAAAGAAGTTTAAGCCTCTAGTTTCAAACAATAAAATTCATATTTTGGTTGCACACCCGAGTGTGAAGGAGTTTTTGTTGAACAAAGATATGAGTGAGAAAAGAGCAGGGTGGATCACAAAAGTAATGGAATTTGATGTTAACATCAACATCACAAAACTTGTCAAAGGTAGAGGACTTTGTGAGGAACTTGCCTCCACTTCTGAAGATGCACAAAAATCATAAACTGGTGTTGTCTTAACTAATACTGATCAACCTCAAAATGTTCAAGCTGTTGCACCTGCATCAGTTGCAGGTTGGGTTCAAGAAATGACCCACTTTCTTCGTACTAGTGAATGTCCACCAGGTTTGGATAAAGCAAAGCCAAGATACTTCAAATTGCAGTCAATTCCTTATGTCCTCATCGATAATATTCTTTTTAGGAAAGATCTAAATGGTGTCTTGTTAAGGTGTATTGTTACTAATCAAACAAAAATGGTATTGCATGAGTTTCATGATGGAATTTCAGGAGGGCACTTTGCTCCAAGGACAACCGCTTGGAAAATTATGAGAGCTAGTTACTACTAGCCCGACTTATTTAAAGATGCAAATGCATGGTCAAGGGGGTGTATTAAGTGTGCTTTATTTGCAGGAAAGAAAAAGTTACCTGCTATTCCTTTACATCCAATTCAAGTAGAGCAACCCTTCATGAGATGGGGCATTGACTTTAATAGGCCAATTAATCCACCATCTAGTGCTGGTCACAAGTGGGTGCTTACTACTACATACTATTTCACATGATGGACAGAGGCAACAACTTTGAAAGAAGCAAATGAATCTTCAGTTTTAAATTTTTATGAAGATATAATCACCAAATTTGGAGTTCCTGACTCCATCATTTTACATAATTCTCTTGCATTTGTTGGGTTAAGAGTCACAGATTGGGCTAGTAAACATGGAATTCATTTGAATACTTCCTCCAATTGTTACCCACAAGGTAATGTATTAGCTAAAAGTACAAATAAAAACTTGATCAGAATCATTAAGAGGACTATGGAAGAGAATCAAAGAATTTGGCATACCACATTAAAATCTGCACTTTGGGCAGATAGAATAACCCCTAAGAGATCAGTTGGTAATTCTCCATACATCCTCATTTATGGTAAAGAGGCTAGATTACCTCTATCTGTAGAGCTTCTAGCTCTAGACATTGTTCACCAGTTGGAGATGTATGAAGAACAAGACCCAATGTTCATGAGATATGCAGAGCTCATGGAGCTCGAAGAATCAAGAGACAAAGCAATGAAATTTTTTGGGTATCATCAGCTCCAAATGAAGAAAACATTTGATAAGAAAGCTACAGCCAAAGTTTTCAAGGAAGGTGATATTGTTCTCGAGTGGGATGTGCTAAAGAGTGGTCTATGAAAACATACAAAATTTGACCATTTCTATGTAGGCCCTTTTGTTGTTACTGAATGCAAGGAGCATAACACATTCTAGTTATTGAACATGGATGGAAAAAGGTTACCAATCCCAGTTAATGGGATTCACCTCAAACATTGTTTTGAGGTATGATTTATCATTGTACATATTAGGTTAGGTTTTATGCTTTCAATAAGTGCTTCTGCACTTTAGTTTAGTTGTTGTTGCATTTCCTAAGTATTGTTCCAACACATTTTGGTAGTTTCACTTCAGTTTCTTCGGTTTCAATAAGTTTCCAGTGTCCTGATCTACTTCATGAGTCTCAAGTGAGTGGTAGCCATGTACGAACTGCTCTTGGTCTGTTTATGAGGTTTTTACTAAGTGACTCCGAGACCAATGGACAATTTTTAGCTCCTAGTTTCCAAGTTTAGCTGGAAAACATCCAACAAAGGTCGCGAGAAATGTTGCCTAATTTTTACCTACGGGCTCAATCAGGCAGGGATCTATTTTTCAAGTATTCATCAAGGCCAAATGGATTAACTTTTTCCTCAGGTCACAAATACATCTCATTCGCTATGAAGTCCTTTCGATCAGCCGAAGTCTCACCGAAATAATGGAACTCTCGGCGATGGAGTGAGGTCTCACCGAAAGGCCGTGAGTTCGGCGTGATGTCTTGCTAATGACCGGTGGTCTCGCCGACGGAGGGTGCTTTCACTATGACATTTGACTGACCAGTGGAAGTCTCACGGAAGTGGTTTGAGCTTGGGAGGAATGGAAGGGGTTGGTGTAAGGTCTTTCCAACCCAATGGTGTCTTGCCTAAGGGAGTTAGTGTTGGCATAATGTTTTGAGTTCGGGGAGATGTCTCGCTGAAAGTAGGTGGTCTCACCAAAGAAATAGGAGCTTGGTGAGACGTCCTACTGACAGAAGGGTTCCTTTGGTATAATATTTTGAGTTTGGGGAGAAGTCTTCCTGACCCAATGGTATCTTATCGACCGTTGTGCACAAGTGGTCTAAGCTCATCAAAATGTTTCGAGCTTGGTGATATGTCTCGTCAATGCTTGTTTGTCTCGGTGTGACCTCTGGCTCACAAGCGGTGGTCTCACCGAAAGAATTTGAGCTTGGCATGATATCTTGCCTATAATGGAAGTCTCACCGAAAGGTGGGGGCTTCAGTATAATCTCTCGCTGACTAAGGGGAGTCTTGCTGATAGCGATCAACTTTTCGGATGTGGATGTCTTGCCAATGGGAATGCAATGGTATAATTCTTAGGGGCTCACTATGATGTCTGGCTGATAGTGATTGTCTCAACGACCATTGTGGATGTTGATATAACTCTATCCACTCACTATGAACTCTTTCCAATGGTTGTGAGATATACCGATAACTCTTGAAGGGCATAATAGCATTGGGGAGACACGACTAGTTTCTCACTGACATGCGATTCTGATGAAGCAACCTTTGACCATCTAGGAATCTACGTGGCACGAGTTCAACCAATGAAGGAGCTAAAGACAGACCATGGGTAGTTTGATTGTCGTGACTATCCTTGTGAGGAAGATCAATGAAATGTAAGCAGTATGGATTTGCTCTGTGAGCAAGGATGATGAATTGGTTCGAGGGTAGTGGTATTTTCTCTATGGGGGTCTGAAAAGAGGGAACATTTGATGCCATCTCTCAGGGGGATCAACTTGAGGAAAGATCTGAAATAGGAGGAAGGCTGAGGGGGAAGAAGTCGCTAGTCTTAGGGATAGCTGGGATATCTACTAGCATAGGTAGAGCGACGTTTATGATAATCCTTTAGGACATTCAAAGCGACTTTGATGGAACTTTGAGGGTGGACACGGGGGCCAGAATTTAATGCGATTGTTGCAAAAGATCAAGGAGGCCATTCCTGGAGCGACCCTTCACCGACATGGATAGTAGGGATACATGTTTAATGCAGCATTAACTTCATTAAAAGATCTAGGGGTGGATCTTTCTGGAGGCTGATATTTTTGTAAGCCCTAGGGGCTGGAACTTTTGTATATATGGCTTTTTTGCCTCATTTTTAAAGGAGTTTTGATTATGCATTCTAGAGAGTTAGTGATTTTTCTTAAATCCTTTCTCAGCTCATGTATGCTTTGTAACTCATTTGGATTTTGGAATATGAAATATAGAGATTACCTTGGAAACTAGTGTTAGTATTCATACTACTTTCATTTTGTCTTTCAGATTATGCAAGTTTTGAACTGTGCTTTTTCTAAGTCTGCATTTGAACTTTAAAGTTGTGAAATTCATCTTTCCTTCTTAAAATATATATGCACATTAAGCCTTTTCAAGAATGATGCATAAGTTCACAAAGTTTATGTTGAGTAAATTAAATAGCTATCATTAGTTTTCCAATGTATGTTCATCTTGTTTTCATTTCATAACTTCTGTCAGTTCGGTGTATCACCATAGGGATTAGTTTCTGCCATTTCTATTTTGCTTTAGTAACCTTCTCCCTTTTCTTTACAAAAATTAGTAGTATAGGTGATACAACTAGAATAGGAAGCCGGTCTTTTTCTGGATGTCTAATCTTGTATAAATTTTATACTTTTAAGGTCATTCCCATGTTACACTGGATTGTTGAATTTTACATTCAACAGTGTGCAAAATCCAAGTGTTAACAATTAACACTCAACAATTCCTTATTGGAAATAACATAATTTGTTTAATTCCATTGCAACCATTCCCAACACTAGTTTATCGAAAATAACATAAACTATTGTTATTTATGCTAAATGATTGTTATCTCCTTTTATAGACATAAGGGAGGTGCTTATTATATAGGTCATGGTGTATATCTTTTTATCATTATTTTATCATTTTCAAGGGGACATTTAAATGAATAATCTTACAAGTCAAGGTGCATAGAATTTTGAGCATTCTAAAGAATAAGCTAAAATTCATGGAAACGAAAAAAGGTGTAAGCGTTTGATTAACACATGTGATCGACACACATTATAAAGTGTTACATGAGTATTATGATGGTTATGTGCAAATGACAACATAATGAAGTGTTTAATTTGTAACATTGACACAATAATTATGCCCTAAAATAATCACCATCACCGCTACATGAAAACCATAAATAATAGGCCATTGTTGATTGTTGTTCTATTGCTTTATCAATAATTACACAACAATAGTCAACAATGCCTTATTAGAAATGACATAAACTGTTTAATTCCTTTGCAACCATTCCCTAAAGTGGCTTTGTCAAATTTTGTTTTATAGCTTCATAAATGTTACTCCATTTATGGTTTTCATGTACTGTCAGTGGTTGCAACCCAATAAAACAATTTATGTTGTTTTTAGTGATGTATAGTTGGTTGTGGTTGTCTAGCCTTTTTAATTACATTCATACTCATTGCTATTATTTGTTGCAGCTAATAGCACTCAACTGCCAATGTTTCATTTCATAAAGGACAATTATTTTCACCACTTCGTAATCAAAGTTGAGATCAATGTTCAATATTACACTTGATATACAACCTATCATACATCTTTCCACCATGGTTGCTCATAGTTTGAACAACACTCAACAATTCCTGATTGAAAATAACATATTTTTTTTTATTGCTTTGCTAAGTTTTAGATGGTAAGGGTTATTCCAACCATCACCACTACATGGAAACCATAATATTGTTTAGTTACCTTCACAGCTACTATATAGATCCCTACCATTTGGACTTCCCTTTCACCTATCGGCTCATCATTACATGTCACTGCACACAACTACTAGTTTAGTTGAATATAACTCATAATATCTTTATGTGTAGTAGTAACCACTTTTGTTACAAGATTAGAAATTTTATCCACTTTATTGCAAGTTGGAGATTATGCTATAGATCAACCATTTTGTACTATATTTTGACAGTTCCATAATTTATCTAGTATATGATAACTTTGTGTGTTTAAAACATAGTTTCAATATTTTCTAACAACTAGTTAACTCTCTATTTTCTATTAGAAATTGATATTGTAGGGGGATATGCTACTAAAAATTCATCTTAAACACTCTTAAATAATTTATTATATAACATCAATCATTTTTGGTATAGGAATCCTATTTTAGTGTATCCATTCTCAGTTTGGTGGTTTCATCCCCTGCATCAACAGTTTCATTGCAAGTAATTTTTTTTTTTAAAATTCGGTGGTTTCATAATAAAGCAGCGATTGCATGACCTATGAACATTAGCAATTTTTTGTTTAGATACATAATTTCTATATTTTTTCATCTTTCAGTGCATGTTTCTTCATAACAACGATTCTATCATGTATCTCAATAGTTTCATAATTTCCCAACTTGCAAGTTCCATGGGTTCATCCATTAATTTTAATCATTATTATTGATAATTTTATTATCTAACCCATAATTTTTGTAGCTTTTAGTCACTTATCAAGGAAAAATCACAAAACTACTATTATTTTGTTTGTAGAAAATGTTTGTCAAAGTCACCATTTTATCACTAATCTAGGCACACTTCAATTTATTAAGAGTAAATAACCATTATATATCATATTTGTGAGTCCTACATAAGTATATTCTCTCTTCTTGTACCCTTAAGTGATCTTAGAGATCAAACTTTTAAGTTGGTCTCCTTTTTTAATCATTTTATCCAAGGAACCCAACGTGTGTATTCTCTCTTCTTGTGATTCATGGAGACATAGGTGATAAAAACACTTGGATCATTCCATCTAGGGGATGACCACAAGTCTAGTGTTTGTGTAGAGTATAAAAAGTGGGGGAGTGAATCAAAAGACAACTCTTAGAAGTGAAACTTTATTAATCTAGTTCAGTCCCCATGAAATTTATACCTTAGGTAAGTGATGATGGAGAGTGAGTTTCTCTCTCCTCCCAACTAGTTGGAATCCTTCTCTTTCATCTATGTATTAGGCCCTATTTACCCTTATAGTATATCAAGAATACCACTAGAAGCATTATACAATCCTAGGTAGAGCCTTTTGATAATATCTTAGTGTGGTGCAAGGGAAGAAAATCACCCATTGAATTTACTCATGATGTACCTCTAGTTGTTGAAATAAAGCTAACCTTGGGTGAAGAATTTATTCATCCTTGGTAAGGTATTTTTGTCCAATGTGGCTTTCTTAAGAGCTATCCCTCACCTAGTAGATAGTATTATCTTTATACTATCATGGGCCCACACTAGGTGATAAACCTACTTAAATAAATAATAGGTTGTTGGTGTGCTTGGTGTGTCTTCAATGTCAAAAATCACAAAACTTCTATAATCCACAAATTTGTAAAAATCTAAACCATTTGTATGTTGATTGAGTGTGATTTTTTTCAAACATTTCCAAGGTCAAGCTTCCAAATCCACCTCATCCCAATACACATAATCCAAAACCTTAATCATTCCTAAAGATGGGAAAAGTGATTAGAAGGATAAATCAACCAAAACATGAATCAAATGCATGAAAAATGATATTATTATACCTTAAATTCTCCTTCTCCATGGATTGAGCTCCAAATTTGTACCAAAAAACTTGTTGATTTTCTCTTGAATGATGATTGTGGATTGCTCTTAGGATTATTTTTTGGAATAATAATGGTAGCTCAAATTGTGTTGTTAAAAATGGGATGAATAGATTGAATTTATAGCTTTTTGGATGGAGAAATGGAGGGTCAAGATATTATTGTTAAATGGAGGGTTGAAATTGTATGAGATGGAAAAGGGTTAGGCTTGAGACAAGTTTCACAAGGTGGAGGTATGTGACAATGACATGTGGAATGGGGAAGAGAGTAGGGTGTTCTCACACGTGTGAGAACATCTTGGGTAGAACAAGGAAATGACATGTGGAGAACAAGGTGTGCTCACACATGTGTGAGAACATCTTGGGAAGAACAAGACTTTGATAAGTGGAGGTAAAAATGGCAAGGTATAAGATTCAAGTAGGGTTGAAGAATATGATAGGTAGGAAAAAATGTAAAGTGTAGAGTGGATCTCATGGGGAAGAAGATCTCACACATGTGTGAGCATCCAATGAGAACATAATACAAAGGATGACTTAGAGATGGATAGCGAATTTTGCATTCAACACATGCCACATGTCTCCAACTTTGGGGAATGGGTAGAATTAAAAATTAGGAAAAATATTAGTGATGCTTATAGGATGGGTTAATTTAATTAATCATAGATTTATTAACTTAACCGAGATTAAGTAGAATTAAAAATTGGAGAAAATATTAGTGATGATTAGGATGTATATCAAGTTAATTAATGATAGATTTATTAACTTAACTGAGATTAGGAGATTAGAAAGAATATGGACTAAGGTTAAATTAATTAAATAGTGGAATATTTAATTAATTATAGAATGAGATGAGGTAATTAATTAAATAATATAATATTTAATTAATTATAAGCTAGAATAGGGTATTTAATTAAAATTTAGAATTTTTATTAATTAATGGTTATGATATTAGAATTGGGGTGTTTACATTTTCCCCCTCTTTGATGCAACATCCGAAGTGATGTTGTGTCAAAGAAGTCTAATTTTTTTTTTCCTAGTAGAATGAATGTGATTGGAGGTAATTTCCCCTTGAGAGACTATATAGAAAAAAAATTAAAAAATTATTTGTTGGGTGGGGTCTTGAAAAATGTGGGGGTGATTGCACAATACTAGTTTACAATTTTTGGCTAAACTAGATACTGAACTAATTTTTTCTAACTAAATATTCACTTTCGAGCACCTATAGCGACTAAACTGTGGGGAATTTGAAGATGATGCAAGCTAGTGATTTGTGAAATTTTGTCTGTAGATTCTAAATATTATTTTTTCAAAAATTTTGTAATCAGATTGCCCTTCTTTTTCCATCTCCTTTGAATACTAGTTTTTTTCAATAAACACCATTTTTAACGAGTGATGCTCACCGTATAACACATAACTTTTTTCCATGAAGGATACAATTCTATTTTTTTCTAATTTAGATTTATAAGTATGATATCTAGTGCTTCCAATTGGTTTCATAGTGTTTTATTGAATAGTTTTTCCTTAATTAAGTTTTGAAGTCAAACCAATTACAATTCAGACATAGGCAGAGTGTATAACACAACTTTTTTTGCATGTATCGAAATTCAATTTTTTTTGGCTGGATCAAGGACTTCAATATCTGGTGCAATAATATTTTTCAAAAAAAAAATTGATAATCTTCTATTTTTCCACATGTGTAGAATTGAGAGCCTGATTTCCGATGAAAAACCTACATTCACAAGAAATAAAAAATAAATATAATAATAAAATTAAATTTATTTAAAATTATAATTTTTGGGAAGCTTATAATAAGGACTACATACTTACAATTTTTTTTTTAAATGAATTCATTTGATCCAACAAAAGGTAAATCAAAAGTGGTTTTTTATTAGCATTTTGATAGGTGTAAAGGAGACTCTGTTATAGGTATGGTTTAAAACTAGCAGGGATCTATCCAAGAAATTGTAAACCAACTTTGCGAGATCACCCGTGGGCTAAGAAGAAAAGAATGTGTGTTTAGGAAGAAAATGGTGAAAAAGAGAGGAAGAAATAAAGTGACAGGTCAAAGAACGGGTGAAATTAGACAAGGTGAGTACATTTACCACATGTCATGGAGATAAATTAGGGTTTGGAAGAATAAATTAGGGTTTTGAGCCTATAAATAGGACTTCAAGAGGCCCCAAATATTATTTTCACCTTGACATTTAAAGATTTGGAGATTAGAGTGAGTGATGGAGCAATGATGATGATGATTCGACATTTGCATCATGTGGAGCACATGAGGGAGTACCAGCAGCCAGATGATGCTGGAGAGCCAGTACGTTACCTAAACCATGGGTTTTAGGGTACTTTAGGGGTCATTTTAATGAGGGTTAGTTAGGTTAGGAAGTCAAAAAACTAGATTTTTGGATCCATAGAATCACGTTTTCATGAGAAATTGTGGTGCTTGCATTGCACAAAGCTATGCCTATTCCTAGATTGGCACTTGTGGAGTATTTTGGCACCCACACCTCACGAATCAATGCTTGCAGGATTTGTTCTTGCATACAAGGATAGGGTGCTTGTGAGGGATATTTTTGCACTTTCACTTTTAAAATTTTCACCTTCAGGAGGCTAGGTAAGCACTTTCACCATATTGGCATTTGCACATTATCAAGGGTGCACTTGTGTAGAGTATTATTGCGCTTGATTTCATGATATGCATGTGCTTGCATTGAAGCAATTCTTGCACTTGAAAAAAAACCTATGCCAAGTGGATCAATGACTCTACAAAAAATGAAAGTACATGATGTTAGGAAGGTTGAATTGAAAGGAATTTATGTTATTTTTGATGGCTAAAATTAGTGAGTGGTATGATGCAGGATACTTTGGGACCTTTTTAGTCAAGGGAGAGGGGGCTTGGAGTGACAATTCAATTATGACATCAACTGACAAAGATGGACAAGGAGTGGTTGATTCTGATGGGACTCTTCCATGTATCTAGGATGCCTCGATTGAGGATGCATCGTGCCATGATTATTTCCCTAGTAGAGAGGTGGAATAGTGACACTAGCATATTTCATCTACCAATAGGCGAGGCTATTATTAAATTGAAGGATGTATGACACATTTTCAAACTTCTGATCAAAGGGGAGTTTGTAGAGTGTGACCTAATGCATGTTGAGGATGCCTTGGCTTGTGTATTCATGATAGATGATCTTTTGGTGAGGGGATTGAGCTTGACCTAGTGGTAGGGATGTGGGAGTTTCTAGAGCTTTCATTGTTCACTAAAACAATAATAACATGGGTATTAGTGCCTGATCAGGGGTCTCAAAGATATACTATCAGGTGGGAAAGTGTGTTAGATCAAACATTGTTAGATGGTATCGTATTTGCATGGGGTCCATGCATTTAAATAGAGTTATACAGGGAGATACAATTGATCATGTCTTGATGTGGGAGGTGCTTAGGGAATAGGTTAACCCTTTAACATATCTAGGATTTTGGGAACTATTTAGTATAGTTTCTAGTGGTATACAAGAGGAGAGGAGAAGGGCTACTATATGTTTTTTCCTTATGGTATGTTTCTATGAAATTGACAATTAGGTGACCTACCATACTAGAGGTGGGTGATAGATGATATGGATAGTTTCATTTGGAGCCCATGCCATGACTACAAGGCACAAGAGGAGGATAATTTGTATATGCTCTATATCTAGAGGGCACACTTGTTTGGTAGAAACCTTCTATAATTGAGTGTTATTTACCAATGCATGTTATTAGATAGCTTGGGAATTGACATATTGTCCCCATGTATGAGGCAGTATTTGTGAGGGTTGTATAAGAGAAAGGGATATGGGGAGGCTAAATAGAGCCATACATAACCAAGCAGGATTGGTGAGACAACCCTGTAGTTTCATGGGATCCATAACCAACAATGGTGGATGTAGGGACTACATCATAGTTTGATGCATGGTAGGCAGGGAGGAGGCTAGTTCAACTTATGATCCCACAAGATAAACTAGCTCTTATACAAGAAGATGAGGGGAAGAGTAACAATCGGGATAGTAGTAGTGAGGAGAGTAGCAATGATGATGATGATAGAGAAGGTGGAGATGGTGAGGGTTGTCAAGTGTAATAGAGGCAAGATCCTGATGTAGGTTAGGGAGAGAGAGGAGGGGATGAAGATGTGGATATTGGTGGTGAGGACCATGGTGATGATCAAGGGTATATACATATGTGATTGGGCTTACTAATAGCAATGAGAGATTAGTTGCACCTGGAGAGGGATCAACTTAGATAAATGAGAGATCAAGTGGGATAGGAGCACTTGTAGGTGGTTTGGGAGAGGAACATGGCCCACATAGAGGTAGTTCATCTATAGGGACTAGTGGATGATGGAGGGAGTAAGGATGGGGCTCAGTTGGTAGAAGTTACAAAAAAGAGGGATTAACTTCTTTGGGATCATGATGTCACATGATCCATGGTAGTTCAAGCACATGCATATGTGTCTCAACTAAGATATGAGTGGGATATCGATTGATAGGCCTTGGTAGGACAAGGCATGTAGATTGTATTTACAAACTTGATTCATACATGACTTGAGATATGTAGCATTATAGGGAGCTATATGAGTAGGTTGTACTTCCTACATAGCAGGAGCCTAGTTTTACAATTAGTAGTTGATCTCATAGGTCTAGGTTAGCTTGAACAAGTTCTTTAGTGAGTATTAGGCCAACTCATCTTTGTGGTCCACCTCTATTTCCATCAACATCCTATGGGCCAACTCAGTCAAAAGGGGCAAGCATAGGGTAGGTGTTATAGGGTGATGATTTTTTTGATTATACCCCAGAGGGGTATTGACTTTTTAGAGTGTACATGTGATACCTTTGCATTTTTTTTTATCATGACATTATTTTGGGATATATATATGAGATGATGATGGAATATATTCATATGGATTCTATGGTATGATGATGGTTTATGCAAATTTTTACATGATTTTATGCATGTATGGTTAGATGATTTGGATGTTATGGTATGCAAATGTATATGTGTATATTATGCTAACATGTTTTATGCAAGTTATGATGTGTGTCTTTATATGATGCAACATGATTATTCATTTTGGTAATGATTTCCAATATGATAATAATAATGTATGAAAATTATGGTTTAAAGATGATTTATGGTTCTGATTATGGTTAGTGATTATATAAATGACATTGCTGATGATACAAGATCTATGTAAAATGTTTTATGATTTGTAATGTTATGCATATGGATTATGGTATGAAATGAGTAAAAAATGTAAAATTAATTATGATAATGATTTGATGATGATGTATGAATGGTTAATAATGGTTATGGTTATGATTATGGATAATGACATGGATATGATGGATAATTATTTTGTAAATGATTATTTTGAGTAATGGATAATAATCAATGATAATGTAAAATGTATGAAATGATTTATGATGTTTATTCAAATGGATTATGGTGTTAATGGTTGATATATATGAACAATTTTTTATTATGAATGATGTAATGAATAATGATTATGATAATGGATACTAATTTTGCAAAAAGTGTGTGATGATTAATGTAATAATGGATAATGGATAAATAATTGAAAATGTATGGTTAATGATAATATATAAATGAAATGGGTGATGATGCATGAATGATTAATGAGTATGGAAAAATGTAATAATCGATAATGAATAATTTGAATAATGCAAAAAGTATGATTAACATGCAAGTGTGAATAATGTAATGATGAATAATAAAATGGAATGGATGATAATGATTAATAATCACTATGTAATAATGATTGTAATGGATAATTGGAAAGATGCAATAATGTATAATGGTTAATGCAAGATGGAATGAATAAGGAAATAGTATTTTTTTTTTCATGATACAAAATATAGTTAGGTCTAGGTAGGGGGAATGGTGGAATCATTGGTTATGATAGGGGGAATATTATGTTGGAAATGTGGTGAGCAATCCTAAAGTTTTATATAGCAAAGGACATTATGCCCCAATGGTATAAGTGGCCAAATTTTTTTCCGTGTCCTTTGCATGGACTTTGGATTCACAAATAGGCATATAAAAGATTGTCCCTTAGAACATAATATTTTCTTACAACCTTAGTGGACCATAGAGGGGATGATGTATACCCACATCCATATGTTTTCATCCACCCCTACTTAATGTAGTAATTAGCATTAGTTGGTCAGGAAAATATAAAACACACCATACAAAAATGACCATGCTTCATTTCACACTTTGTCTAAAACACACCAAGACATGAGTGGATCTAGGTGGCTTAGACTAGGTAACTCCATGGGTCTAGAAAATAAAAGAAAAACAAATTTCAAGGAAAACATATCTCCTTCCAAGAGTGGGATGGATGGATAGTGATGATGCCAAACTTAGGGAGGATTAATCCTTTCAGGCATAGATGGGGGGGGGTTAAATGTGAAGGTCAAGGTAAATGGTTGCACCTATTGATTATCGATCCAATCATGGTTTTGTGAATATCTCCATGTGTAGGTATATTTTTGTTTTTTTTGTTTTGTTTGTCCATAAAAGCGTGGAATCTTTATTATGGGTGAAATTTTATTATGGATGGTGTATGATGAAAATGTGTGTCATATGGTTAGATTACATGATCAAATAACAAATTAATTAAGTTATTTAGATCCTAAAAATTTAAGAAACTAAAAGATATTGATCAAATAAAATGCATAATCAATGAAATTTAGCTAACATTAAGAAGATTCAATTCTAATTCATTTAAGACAAAATTTAAAGCCATTAAACCCAAAATAATGTGCACACCTTCAATTCCATTGGAGTATTAATCTCAAAGTATATGTGGAGTGCTCAATGTAAGTCTAATCCATGATTGTGCAAAAGATATGGTGATGAGGGATGATTCAAAAAATTAGATTCAAATCCTTAAGATTGCTCAAGAATGGAAGAGAGTAACTTTTCTATGAAATTGTGAATGAAATTCATGTTGAAAGGCTTGGTATTTATAGATTTTGTGGAATTATGATTAAGGGTGAGGATTAAAAATGCTAATCAAGGGATGGGAGAAGGTCAAAGAGGTGAGTGTGGATCAAGGATCAATCAAATGGTTCATAATCCATGAGGTTTGGATCAAGGATTAATCCAATGGTTCATAATATTTGAGGTGTGGATCAAGGATTAATGAAGGGTTCATAACCCATGAGATGCTCAACAATATCCCTTATTTCATGGAAATATGTGGGAGATATTTTGAACATGGGGAGAAGAATTAGAATTAGAGAAGGGAATATTCCTTAGGGAATATTCTTTGTGCATGTTGGAGGATTTGACGAAAATTATTTAATTAAACAATTATAAAAATCAATTAATTTTGCAACTTGGTATAATTAAAACTTTTAATTAAATAATTGAGAATTACTTAATCAAAGGGGGAGAATTAGCATTTTAATTAAATAATTTCAAATTATTTAATCAAAAGAGGAAAAATTAGTAGGAATGTGATCCATTGTGATGAATTAATCAAATAAAGTTAATTATTTGATGAATAGTAGAATTAAGTGAATCTAACTAAATAATTGAATATGAAGAAAATGGAAGAATTAGGGTGATTATGAAGAAAATGGTGTTGATTAGTGAAATCAGGATGTGTGATATAGCTAGGATATTTTTAGGTGTCTACATTTTCCCCTCTTTGAAGTGAGGTACCTGTTGTGTTGTTTCAAAGAACTAATGCTACTCAAAAGGTTTTGAATATTCTCCTACTTTACCTGATGCACCATTGTGCCCCAATAGATAAAAGAATGATAATATTCTTAAAATATCATATGGTTAGTTTATATGATCAACTAACAAATGAATTGAGGTATTTAGATCCTAAAAACTTAAGAACCTACAAAATATTGATCAAATAAAATCCATACTCAATGAAATTTAGCTAACAACACCCATAATCCTAAGTTTGAGTTGGATCAAATTTCAAATCAAAATCAAAACCTTTTAATTTCTTGCATTTTACTTTTATGTTTATTTCCATACTAGAAGAAGTTATTGAAGATATATATGGTTGTATAGATTATTTATCCCATCAAAGGCGTTCAACCATTGTAGTATGATGATATATTATCAAAGGCATCATTTGCATAATAGTTTCATCTGTGAATAATGTTATAGGGATACCCACCTTGGTGATGTAGAGCCTAAAGTGTAGAGGATAATTTCCCAATCAATCTCTTGTTTGTTGGCCACTGACCTAGGGTCTCTAAGTATAAGGAGTAACTACCCTTTAGGAGAAACTAGAAAATCAGCTGGAAACACCAATAGATTGGTGACTCTATTGGGGATAGATAGGAAGAATTATGCTAGTTGTTTATGTCCTAGTACATTGATTCAAGAGTTTTATCCAAAACCATCTATGAAAAGGTCCTAAAAGTTTTCAAGTTTGAAGGCTTCTATCAAGGTGTATTGAAGGAAAGAAATATTGTTCCCAATAAGTTGGGTGGTGACTCTACACTATGAAGACCAGTTGAAAAGAAGAATATGTAATTATGCATGGCAGAAGATCAATTCACAATGTTGACCCTTAAAGAAGAATGAAGGAGGAGACACAAGAGGTTGAAAATCATGGAGAGGCAAGAATCAAAATCAAAAGAAGAAAGATCCAAGTAAAAGAGTGCTCAAAAAGTGAAATTTTGTTTGTAATGCTTAGGAATCACAACATTCACAATAGCAAAGAGCATATGGGGACCATTGAAAAATCCAAAATGGAAATTTTTCCATTTTTTCTAGACTCAAACAAAATGGATATCCATTTATGAGATCTTATATTCATATGCGAAAAAATATCTTTACAAAATGGATTTTTCTTGTAAATCAAAACGGATATCCATTTTGTGAAGCTTACTTACCTGTTTGCAAAAACAAACTATACAAAATGGATATATGTTTTGCAAAACAAAACAAATACCCATTTTGAACAAAAAAAAAATCTATTATATGCAACATAGAACATATTTGTATTAATTTTCTAATATCTATTATATTAAATGGGTATGTGCATGATCATGATGGGCCAAAAAGTGGCGATATGATGGATATGTGGCTAACGACTTTTTTTTTAACCCAAAATTGATGAAACAAAAAGGGTTTTTAAGGAGATTCTCAACTTTCCACCAATATAAATTATTCTTTACTTTGAATTTAATAAATTATTATTATCCATTTTCTATTTGAATTACGACTAAAGTCTTGATTGATAAGTTGATTAAAAACATCTATAGCTTTCAAATGGTATCACATTTTTTGAATCTAAAACATGCATCACATTCTATGCTTCACATACTATAGGATTAAAAAAAGTGAATTTCATGAAGTTTTGACCAAGTTGAGGTGGTCATACATAAGAGTTTTTATATTTTTTATAAGTTTTAATTAAAAATTCATAATTAATTATTTACTTGGAAAAAAATTACAAAAAAATATGCATCACATTGGGACATGAGTCCTCTAATTATATCTAAAATTTTATAAAAATATATTATCATTTTATTGTGGTTAGGGTGGTTAGACAGGCACCTACTTCTTATTTTTTCCCTAAAATTTAAGTGCTACTGCATTGAAATTTCAAATTTTCACCAAATAGATTTAAAAAAATAAATAAACCTAGTAGTTTAGAAACTACACTCAATTTTTTTCAAATTCTATTCTTACATATTTTTGAAATAATATAGAAAACTTATTCAAATTTTTACGTCAAGTTGCCTAACTCTATTTTTTTTGAATTTTTTGGCACTTAAGGGCCTATTTTTTCAATGATGATCCTGCACATACCCATATATTATATATTGTAAATTATATATTACGTATTATAATATTGCTATCAATGAGGATTGCACCCTAGTTGAGTTAGACTCAACTATCTTGTGTAACATGGAAACATTCTCAAGCTATCGGTGGCTTATAATGAGAATGAATCTTTAGAGAGGGTTGGTTTCCTTGGTAGATCACCTAAAACTATTGATTTTATGAGAAAAGGGATAGAAGGATAACTGAAATGGAAATCTTAAACCTTAAAGGGTGATGCACCAAAAACTTTTAAACTTATTCACTAACTCAACTCACAATCAATTCTCAAAAAAATTACTCTCACAATTTCATGTGAAACATGCAATATAAAAGTGATTTGTATGATGGTTTGAAATTAAACATAACATACAACCTACATTGCATGAAATTTCTGCACACATATTTGTAATGATGAGACATGAAAAAGTATTCAACACTTAGAATCACAATCAAACATGAAATCATCCACTCCAAAATGAGACAAAAAACCATAAAAAAGGAATGCACTACTACTTTTATAGATCTTAAAGGAGCTACTATATCATATTATGAAAATATGAGTTACAAAAGGCTTACAAACTCTTTGCAAAGTTCAAGAGAGGAATAAGCAAGAACTCTTTCCCAAAAAAAATCCTAACTTTTTCTCACCATATACATCAAAATGACTCTCCAAGAGTGAAGAGGAAAGAAGCTTAATTAATTGTCCATCAAAATAGAAACCAAAGTCTCCCTCATGAGAAAAGGGAAAAAGCCACGAAAGAGGGCCTAGAACTGACCCAATCTAAGTGAAAATAGGTGGCAAGTCTCCCTCCCAAGTGGATCTACCCATGATGACACTAAAGTCACTCAAAACATACTAAAAATCAGAAATAGAAGGTTTAGTTGACTCGGTATTTTGATTTTGCATGATTTGGAGACTCAAGGAAAATAAGCAAGGTAAATTGAAATTTCCTCTGCATATTTTGCACTTGCTTTATTTACTGTTTTTTAATTGACAATTAATAAAGCAATTTATAGAACATTTCTTTAATAAAGTATTACAATGCTTTGTAGTTTTACTTTCACAAAATAGAAGGAAAAATACTAATTCATGACTCATGAATTGGCTTTGATTTATGACTTTGCAAAAATTCAAGGTATACATGACAAATATGATTTAATTATGCAAAGGATTAGTGACTGCTAAGTCACATGGGAATTTTATTTTCTCAAAAAAAAAAAAAAATAAGGCACCTCACCTAAGTTTTCAAAAATGCACAAAGGGGATCCAAATAATACCACAAAGGTATAAACTTGGGCATAAAAGTTTAATTTTTTTTTTTAAAAAATGGCCCAAAATGCTGACATATAAGATGAAAACCCTAAACACAAAAACACCCTCACGACCACTTCATTTCTCATCATTTTGCATGCTTGATTTTTTGGTGAAGACTTTCATTCACATCTAGGCCACCACCATAGGATTTTATTGTTTCTCTCAAGGAGACACATGGTATTCTTGTAGTCATCTAGGGACTGCCAAGACATTTTTGAGTCCTTCTCTAGCATTTTGGAGGTGGCCTTCATGAAATTTCCCTATAGGAAACTGCTAGTAAGAGTTCACTTGTACAAAAAACAAAAAAAATCTTTGCTCATTTAATTTTTGAATACATTCTTGGGGTTTTACCTACGACCATTCATATTCTTCATGCATTTCCACTTCCATGCTTTGGTAAAGACCCCTCTTTGTTTTGTGGTCATTACTAAGGGATTTTTTGTAGCTTAGGTTGACATTTGGAGGTAGCTTCCTATTTGAGGTGCTTGAATCTCCACAAATCCCGCAAGGTAAGCTCTTATTTACAAACAAAACTCGGCTTTCTCATGGTTTTTCACTGCAAAAAATGAAAATCATTCTTTCCTGCTTAATATGACGGGAGAAACAAAATAATTTTTTTCACTCCATGGCCGTGGCCTCCCTTTGTGCATTCTGGGTAACAAAAAAAAAAAAAAAAACCCTTTACTTCGCTTGGCCTGACAACTAAAACCAAAGAAACTTCTGCTATCCCTTCATTTTTTGCAAAAACCCTTGATATTTAACACAAATTTTAGGGTTTTATTTTTGTGCAAACTTGTGGCTGCACTTTAATATTTTCATTTTCATCTCTATAGAAAGTAGGAAAAAAATTGTGTTTATGAAAACTTTTTTACTTTCATTTCCAGCTGAATATTTGAACTCATTATCAATATTTGGGGTTGACCATTATATCTCTAGGGTTTCACAAAACCCTTGTAAGGTTGAGGCTTGCATGATAGGCTTGTAATAACTTTACCATCTTAAGCTAATAAAACACGAAAGCATTCAAGGTCCATTAAAAAAAATGTTGCTCCACATTGATACAATGCTAGCAAGACTCAACTCCAAGGTTGCCACCTTTGAATTCTATGCTTTGTAAATATTTTTTTGATTGGTAAATGGTGAAAATTCATTAGTAGGAGCATATACCCTTCATCTTGGCTTTGCAAGACATATAGGTGACTCTGCTAAACTTGATGTTGATACTTTCATGACTATGTCTGCATTCAAATTTGTTGCTCCTTTTGGCAATTAATAAATGGGTTGTACCATCAATGTATGCATCTTATTTGATATAGACAACAAGAAATGATGATGAGAGATCCAATAGATGATGTAAAACCATGATGCAAATGATGCACTTTTACTTAGTTTTGTACATTATTTAAGTAGTTTAAATGAGCTCATTGCTCACTTGTGATTCCCATTTCAAAGTGAAAGGGGTTAACCTCATTGCACCTTTGACTTGGTTGTCATGAATGGAAAATTTTCTCAGCTACCTTATAAATTTATCTTGAAACAAAACATGCTTTTATTTGAAAGTGTTAGGGTTAGAGATGGCAGATCTAACAATTAAATGCAGATTTAATAAACAAAAACAGAGAAACTAAAAACATTCACAGAATAAATTATAACACAGAGATTTAACGTGGTTCACCCAATTCTGGGCTACATCCACCAAACCGCAGCCATCCAATACTTTTATTATCCAGTGTAAAACCTATTACAATCTTCACAAATAATCGTGTTTTTCATCATACTGAAATACCCATCCGAACCCCTTTTTACCAAGCTTAGAAGCTTCCAGATTTTCGGGTTCTACAAAATCGGATTTTTCCTTTTTCATTGATTTTTCCCTTTTTCGGTGATCGCGAAAAGTAGGAAGAAATTTTCTGGGGCTGCAGCCCGAACCCCCGGGGGGCCCGACCGGACCGGCGGGAGGGGCCGGGTGTCTGTATACCATGGGCTATACAATATAGCATGATCAGTCGCCACATACCAACAGAAAGCTTAATTATGTCTCTTACTTATCCATATCCGTCTTAAAACTTAGGGGCTGCATGTTGGGCTCAACCCTTGTGGGAGCCCATTTCTTCCACACGCTAAAATGTGAAATCAAATGAATGATGTAATGATAAATGCACCTGTACCTCCATAGTGAACACACAAGTTAGATAAAAAAGTGAAGCTTAATTCTCTTCCTGATGATTTGACTTTCATTTGATGATCTAAGTTTGGCTCTCTTGAATACATTTGATAATTTCTCATCTGATCAAATGCATCATAGATATAGGCTATATTTCTATTGATAGGACATATGATGAGATATATATCTAGAGCTCTAACCCAATCCTTTCATCATCATGAAGGTTCATTTGAAGATCAACAACAAGGAGGAGTTAGAAACAAAGAAGATCAACACAAGATTGTGCCATAGGAAATGATGGATATACTTTCTCCTCATGTTTTTCTACTTTCATCTTCACTTGTATAGCCTATCTTTATGTTGCTTTAGTTTAGCTACACCCACAGCTTGTGTGGAACATTTAAGCATTAATTTTCTCTTAATGTATAAAACAACAAAATTTATGCCATCTTTTGTACATTTTTATTACAAAGTGAATGAAAGACAACAATATCATGCAATTTATGTAATTTCCTTTTGTTGTAAAATATTGCATGATAAAAATTGAATTCCATTTGAAAGCATTCATATGCAATTATTAAGCCTTAGCAAAAATTTGTTGGAATACCTTTCACTTTTGATGCAATCAACTATTTTAGCTCTAACAAATTGAGTTGTAAGTGAAATTTGGTAATATTTCTCACAATTTCTATTGAATTATTTCCTGCTAAGCATATTGGATCAATAGCCTAAACAATCCATTGGGTATGGAGTCAAATTCTACCCCTCCTAAATTCAAAAAACCATTGTAACTCAACCGCTAAAACCTCAATAGCAGTAGAAACCAAAACAAAAGCAAACTACCAAGGCCCTAGAGGCCAGCAAACTAAGCAAAAACACTTAGGGAAAAGAAAACAAAACTAAAAGAAATGTGCAAAGCACTTATTAGAAGAAAAAAAAACTTACTAAAGTACAACTGAAAAACTTTCTCTTAGAGACAATGTTTGAGGTGGAACCCATTTATTGGGATAGGCAACACCTCTCCATTCAAATTTGAAAAATGGAAAGCAGTATGTTGCTTGCACTCAGTGATCACATAGGGTCCATCCCACATTTCATCAAACTTGGTATGTTTACCAGGTTTTCTTTTTAACTCATCCCATTTAAACAAAAGATCACCTACACTAAAATCCCTTAGTATTGCTCTCTTATCAAAAGACCTCTTCATCTAATCTTGATGAATATCAAGCTTCCTCAATGCATTCTTTCTTGTTTCCTCTAATTCCATCAGCTATACAAGCCTGACTTCCATAGGCTGCTCCTCTAATAGTTCAAGGTCCTTAATGAAACTTCAAGTAGGAAATTTAATAGAAATTGGTAACCTAGCTTCCTTACTATAAGTGAGATCATAAGGAGAGTAACATATAGCCCTCTTAGGAGTTATTCTATCATCCCAAAGGGCTAACTTCAACTTGCCATGCCATGTCTTCTGATTATCCTCAATGGTTTTTTTAATGATCTTAATCAAATTTTTATTGGTGGATTCAGCCTGTCCATTACTCTAAGGGTAATAGTTTGATGAGATATTCAAAAAAATGTTTTTCTTTATATACCAATCAAAAATCCTTAAACCAATAAAAGGCAATGCATTGTTAGATATGATAGAATCAACAGTACCAAATCTAGACATCAAATTTTTATAAAAATTTAAAACAAAAGTCTCATTTGCCTCCTTTAATGCAACAAATTTTGTCCATTTAGTAAAATAATTTTTTTCTAGTAATATCCATTTCTGACCTACACTTGAAGGAGGGTTAATAGGGCCAAGAAAATCAAGACACCACTTAGAAAAATGTTGTTCCACTTGAATGGGGTGTAAAGGCAAGGCTACAAGCCTTTGCTTCCCTACAAATAATGAACATTTGCTTCATTGTCTGACCCAAGTATGTGCATCCTTAAATAAATCTGGTGAATAATAACCAACTCTCATAATCTTAAGAGTTGTAGTTCTTGGTGCAAAATGGCCTCTTGAAGGTCCATCATGGAACTCTTCTAGAATTTTATCAATCTGATATGGTTCAATGCATCTAAGTAAAACACCATAAAAATACCTTCTGTACAAAACTCCATCAATAACAACATAAGGGATGGCTTGAATCCTTTTTCTCTATCCAAACCTTTAGGACAATCACCAGTTTGCAAATAATGGATCATTTGTTGGACCCAACTTGTAGAAGGAGATGGAACAACAACTTGCTCTTCATTGTTGAGCACTGTTGTGACATGCTCATAATTTTCTTGGTTGTTTTCTCCATTTCTAGCAAGCTCTTCACATAAAACCTTTCCTCTAACAAGCTTAGTAACTTTAATGTTAACGTTGTATTCCATTACTTTAGTAATCCAACCAATTCTTTTGTCATTACTGTCCTTATTGAGTAAGAAATCTTTAACAGTTGGGTGTGCAACCAACAACTGAATTATGTTGTTAGAGAGCATATGCCTAAACCTTTTGAGGCTTCTAACAACAACAAACACATGTTTTTCAAAAAATGAATATTTTACCTTATAATCATGCAACACTTAGCTAAAAAATGCCACAAGCTTCTCCAAGCCTTCATCATTCTGCTAACAAAGCATAGTTTAAATAGTGTCAACACCTCCAATTGCATACAAAATAAAATCTTTATCATAGTTAGGATTAATGAGTGTTGGAGCAGCTGAAAGGGCTTCCTTAATTTGCTCAAATCTTCTCTCACCCTCTTTAGTCCAACTAAAATATACATTCATCTTAAGCATTGTTGTAAGAGGCTACAATAGTGTTGCAATGTTAGGGATGAATCTTCTCACAAAGTTGATCCTATCGAGAAAGCTTCATAAACCTTTCTTATGTGCTGGTAGGGGTAAAGCTAGAATGGAAGAAATTGTTTCCAAATCAATAGTAATACCAGGTTTTGAAACAATGTGTCCAAGGAGCTTACCCCCATGGACATAAAAAATACACTTCTTTAGGTTAAGAGAAACCCCATACTCTCTACAACTCTAAAATATATGCCTCAAATGACCAAAATGTTCATTGTCATTCTTTGAAAATGTTGTAATATCATCTAAGTAAACCAACAAAATCTTGTTCATGAGGCCATGAAAGGCCATGTCCATGGCTCTCTGAAAGGTTTCCCCTGCATTGGAAAAACCAAAGGGAATTTTTCTATAAGCCATGGTACCCCATTTGGTGGTAAAGGTTGTTTTGTATTGATCCTCCTCCTTCACTAAAATCTTGTTATATCCTGAATATCCATCCAACAAATAAAATCTGTTAGAACCAGAAACAACTTGTAAAATCTTATTTATTGAAGGCAATGGATAATGATCCTTGACAGGGGCTTTATTCAAATCATGAAAAATAAACACAAAGCCTAATCTCACTATTCTTCTTTCTAACTGGAACCAAAGTTAGAAACCCACTAAGTATGCTTAATTGTAAAGATAATATTACTTTCAATTAACTTACTCAATTATGCTTTCATAAGATGCTCAATCTTGGGATTAAGAGGCCTTTGTTTTTGCCTCACTGGTTTTGCATTGGGCTCTAACTCAATGGTGTGTTGAGCTGGCTTAGGGTTAAAACCTTTTAAATCTCCATAATCCCAAGCTAAAATATCATTAAATTCTTAACACAGAAAAATAAATGCCTATTGTTCCTCTTTGGTACATATCTTACCAAGCTTAAGGAGCTTATCCTTGAATATCTCAATGGGTTCATAATGCTCCTGCTTAACTGCCATGTTGTTTTTATCCTTTTTGACTTGGTCATCTAAATTGAAAATTGATTCCAAGGTCACCAAACCTTTGGGAAGCTTATTTGACTTCAATTGCACAATCTGATTGTCATATTGCTATTGCCATTTTTGGTGATTTTTACCTGCAAAATTAGCTTCTTGAATCATAAAAGCAACAATCTACTCATCACTCTCAAAAACTTTCCAATTTTCATTATTATCAGGTATAGATGGTCTAACAACAACTTTTACATAATGTTGTGCCTCTACATTATGAATATTAGTTGTAATGTCAAACTAAGATCCTATGGTAGCATGTTTATCTACATGCTTATTCTGATTTATAGGAATAAACAATAGATTGAAAGCATCAAAATCCTCAATTAAATATCAAACACCATGCTTACACCACTTAAGAAAATCATTTTTTGTAACATTGAAATTTCTAACTTGATTGCAATCAATTCAGAATCACCAAAAACTTATAAGCACATTATACCTCTCTTTCTGGCCCATTCTAGGTCATGAATAAGTGTCTCATATTTAGCTGTATTATTTGTATAGCTAAAAGAAAACCTCAATGTTGAATAATTATATCCATAAGGTGAAACTAGCATGGCTCTACCACCAGCACCTATTTTGCTTCTTGAGCCATCAAAATACAACTTTCAAAGCTAATTATCTTGTTGTTCAAGCTGATTTTGATCCTTGAGCAGATTTGGAACCACTACATCAAGCTCATGAATCATGTAAATGCCTAATCCTACCTCATCGGTGTGATTGAAAGGGTCAAGTTCATGATTCTCGTCTGCCCACTCATCTATATTTACATCCTCAATAGGTGTGTTGGGATCTTGGGTCATGGATTGATCCTTCAGCTCATGGGTGATGTAGAGGTTAGCATTTACAAGGCTAGGGACATATGGTTCAATATGATCCTTGGCTTGTGGTTCTAATTTTATGGTCACCTTTGTACCATACCTTGTTCTAAAAAATAAATGTGACCAATTAGAGGATAGAAACCCACCCAACTTAGGAGTAAAATACCTAGAAAGACATATGGCAAAATAAGATGGTAGTTCAATAACATAGATATCTTGAGGGACTGCAAAATTTGGGCATGCATGCAAGGTAAGAGCTGAATTTTTAACCACCCTAGTAGTCCTAGCAGTAGAAGCATCTAGCTGAATCACCCTCTTTGAAAGAGGCTCATAATCTAATGCAAGCTTATCAACTAGAATCTCAGGCTATTTGCAAGCACAACTTTGGGTTGCTCTTTGCTAGATACAGTAGAAATTGAAATCTTAGCCAAAGCTTCTTGCAACAAATATTTTTTCCTAGGAATGTGCAATGCATCCAACATAGAAAAATTAACAGTAGCCTTCTTCATGTGATCAACAATATTTAATGAAGGAGAAAATCTTTTTTTCTCCCTTAGAGATAACATCTTCATTCTGAGCTGCTAATGGTTGTGGCTATGCCTTAGGCTGATCCTTATCAGGTACAACTTGCCCTCTTTGAAAAGTTTTAACCTTTTGAGAAGTTGTGGGGACAACTTGAGATGTAGGAGCTTGAAATTTTTCTTTATCTAGCTATTGTTGGACTCTTTCAACTCGTTGCCCCTTGGTAACAACTTGTTGTCAACAACCCTCCTTTTTGATCTAGTATTGGTTGCAATAGGTGAATCTAGCTAATTTTGACAATGTGGATGATTTATCCCACAAAACTTAGTGCCTTTCCAATTCATCAAGGCAACATCAGGGTTACCTTGTTGAGTTTGTGAACCCTGCTACTTTGGATTTTCTTTTAACGCACTTTCCAAACCAACATAACTATTCTAAACCATTAAATATTGATTCCTCATCCCATTCATGCATGTAGCTTGGTTATGAGGCTAGTTACATGGATAACACCAATCACACTCCTGTGCCATATTGTTTTGGATAGGCACAAGATCCCTTGAAGAGCTAGAAGCATTAGGTGTTGGCATTAGATGAAGATTGTTGGAATTTAAGTTTTGATTGGTTGGAATTAGATTTCCATTGATGTCAAATCGTGGTATACAATGTTTGTATGCAGCTATAGGAACAAGTATAGCTACAAAACATCTCAGTTTGTAGTTATAGTTGAGCAAAGTTCAGGCGTAGGAGCTTCATAGTAACAAATTTAAGAGAGTCAAACTGACTTTAAAAAGCAAGTTATGATTTTAATATGCAAAAATCCACCTTTGCAGCTTGGACCAATGAGAAAGCTAATGTGGCTAAAGGAGATTGGAAGAATGACAACTTAGTGATATGTAAAGTTTATCCTACTAGGGTTTGTGGATATGTAAATTTTTTGTTGTGTGCAACTACAAAAGATTGGATTTACTTCTATCAGTGTTTAGATGTTTTGATAGCTACAAGATAATATTGTATTGGTTGAACCCTAAAGTTTAAATCTTTTATTTGAAATTTTTTACAACTCAAGGTATGGCAGTTGTCTTTTGATCGATGCAAATCAGAATTTTTTCCTTTTGAAAAAAAATTATTTCCTTGTTTTTGAGCTGCTTTGGGTTGGGTTGAATAAAAATAGATTTTATTCATTCTTTGCTTTTCCATGAAGCATCCTTCTGAAGCAGTGATTGAATGAAAATATTTTTAATCTTTTTTTCTAAGTTTCATACCTCTTGCAGTTTCTGGGTGATGCCCTAGACAAGATATCTATTTATTGAAGATTAGACATTGAGATCAGATTTGTAAGTTACATATTAATCTAGGAAAATTAATGCAAAGGAAACTTGATTTTTTTTAATTAAAAATCAAAAGAAGAAGCTTTTTAATCAATGGCAGCTAGTCTAAAAAGACATAGCAGCATAAAATCCTTCAACTACTCTAGGAAAGCATTAAAAATCTGCAGATGGAAGAACAAAGGAAAGATAAGATTTAGGTTTTTTATCTTTTGCAATCATTGTAGATTGATAAAGAATATTAGGGAAGATTCAAGAGTTATGTTGACTAAGATAAGATGGCTCAAATTATCAGAAAGACCGCTATAGGAAATGATCAAAAATCTATAGTCTGTTTGTTATAGAAAAGTCATAAAGTTTATGACAGAATGTTGTAAAATTATTTGTATAAAGATTAGGGCTACAAATTTTTCTTTGAACTATAGGAGTGATTTATAATAAAGATTATTATTCATTTCTTTTGTCTTCCTATGTGTGTGAGTGTTCTCCATTGTGTGTAGAGAAGATTAGTGTAAAAAGAGATTAGATGACTCTATAAAAATAGAGCATGCACATTTTCTAAGTGTAGAATGTTTTATTGTTGTTGAAGTGTGTGAAGGCATATGTTAGTTTACGTAGAGACTTATTATGTGGATTTATAAGAGATCAAAGAGATTGGTGTGAAGCTAAAAGAGAGTATAAAGGAGTCATTTAAGAGTACTTTTAGAAACGGTTAATGATTGAAGAACTAGAAGTTGTTTAAAGGTAGCAAAATCTTTAAAGTCTTTATTTGTGCAAAAGTCTATATGAGTTACAAAACTTCATTTGTAACATGATACTTAAATTGTAAACAAAATCTCTGATTGTAAACTCATTTGAGTGGGTGCTTAGATTAGGGGTAGAAGTTCCTTTGAGTTGGTGCTCATAAACTTGGGATAGGTGTTCCTTTGAGTTGATGCTCATAAACATGGAATTGGTGTTCCATTGCGTTGGTGCTCATACATTGTAACATAAGAAATTTTTCATTGTGAGGCTGGATTGGAGTAGTAGCCTCCAACAACTATTCTCACTGAAGTTTTTTCGCATCTTGGGTTTCTCCTCGTACACCTTGTGTTGTGGGATGCATTTTGTGTGATTGGTTTAATTTCCTTAGCTTTGCTTAAAGTTTATGCTTTTAGAGTTTATTTTTACATTTCTTAGAAAGTTTTAAATTGCTTCCCATTGATTCACCCCCCATCTCAGTGGTCTTTTTGTTCCTTCAATTGGTATCAGAGCATTAGGTTCCTTGTTAGAAATCTTTCTCCAGCTTGGTTAGATCCTGATTTGTGAACACAATGTCTAAGCATGAATCCTTCTCTGTGAAAGTACCTATGTTTGATGGCACTAACTATTCCTTTTGGAGTAGAAGAATGGAAACCTACCTGTCCTCCCTAGTTTGTGATGTATGGTTGATGGTCAAAAATAGTTACAATATTCCCCAAACTCCTCCAACTGATCCTAATGCTAAAAAATAATATGAGTTCAATGCCAAGGCTAAGCATGTTATCCTTAGTGGATTGTATGAGACTGATTTTTTCAAATTAATGCACTGCAAATCTACAAAACAAACGTGGGATAAGCTAAAAAAGATTTATGAATGTGATGAGAATGTGAAGGAAGCTAAGTTGCAAAATCTTAGAGCTCTTTTTGAAGGCTTGAAGATGAGAGAAGATGAAAATATTGTTGATTAATTACCAAGAGTAGATGAGATTGCTAATGTTGTAAGAGGACTTGGAAAAGAAGTTGAATATAATATAATTATTAAGAAAGTTAGGTCATTAACTTCAAAATATGATACTAAATTTTTTTTCCATAGAAGAAGCTAGAGACATGAAGACTTTCTCTATGGATGAATTATTTTGTTCATTATCAGCTTATGAAATGAGGATTGTGAGTGTTGAACTGTCTAAGAGAGAAGTTTCCTTGATTTTGGTGAAGAAAGGAAAGGAAGTAGCTGCAAATGTTGATCAAGAAGATCTTGACAATACTAAAGCAAATTTTTTCAAGAAACTGAAGAAATGATCGGGCAAGTACAAGGACAAGCTTCCCTTCAAATGTTTTAATTGTGGAAAGATTGGACATTTTTATGCTAAGTTTCCTTATGAAAAGAAGGAAGAAAACACTGAAGAAACTAAACAATTCAGACCTAAGAAGTTCTACAAATCCAAGAAGAAAAACTATCAGAGGAAGAGAAGTCTTCTCACTGTTGAAAGTGAGATATCAGATGATGAAAGTGATTCAGCTAAAGACTCTAGTGAAGATGAGAAAGAGGTTAATCTCTTCATGGATCAAGAAGTTCTAAATGACAAGAAGACTTCAAAGATTGAAAATAATACTCAATCTGAAAATACAAAAACAATTGATAGTGATGAGGAAGATGAAGTTGATGCTGAGGTTGATCTTGAAGGAGAGCTGATTTGTGCTCTTGATGAACTAAACAAGTTGAAGAAAGAGCATACCAAATTAAAGAACAATGCCTCAAAAGAAAAAGATTAGAAAAGAGTATTGTTACTCTAAAGATAGATGGAAGAAGCAAAAAGAATAAGTGAAGTTTTGAAGTCAGAAGTTGAGGCAAAGCAAAAAGAATGTCATGTGTTGGAACAAGAGGTGTAACTCTGAGGAAAGAGTTAGAAGCTTGTCAAGATGATCTAAAGTTGAGAATGAAAAATGAGAGCAGCGCTAATGCTCTAAATGATATACTTGGTAAGCAAAAAAAGAACAAATATTATAGTGGTGTTGGCTATGAACATGGTGAGAGTTCTAAAATGGGTGAAAAACCCAAGAAGAAGATTGTTTTCACTACTTGCCACAAGTGAAAATGTTGCTGCCCCAAGAGATAGTGATGATGCTGCCCCAAAGAATAACACCCCAAGAGATGGTATTGATGCTACAACAAGAGAAAATACTGTTGTCTCAAGAGATAGTGTTGCTGCCCCAAAGGATAACTCTGCTTGCTCTACATGTTAATACTACTGCCCCAAGAATGAGAAGGTCTACTATGGATACAACTAGAAGTATTCCTCAGTATAATAATTGGTATACCCCTAAGTTTTATGGCTATTGCTTCAGATGTAATGCATTTGGTCATAAGTTTATTCATTGCAAAATGGTGAAGAGAGCAGCTCCAAATTTCATGAGCAAAAATCCTTTGCACCATTGAGAGATTTGGATGTAGAGTGTTACAATTGCAATAATTTGGGACATAGAAGTGCAGATTGTAAAAGTTTAAAAGTAAAAGCTTCAACTTTCCTATGTTCAATAAGAAGATTGAATGCTATTATTGTCATAACTATGGACACACAACAAAGTTTTGTAGAGCAAGATCTACTAAACTTGAGAAGAATGTAGTTGCTGCCCCCAAGAACAAAAATGAAGAAAAAGTAGTAGCAAAGAAGAATGAAACAAAGCAAGAATGGAAAGAAGTGACTAAAGAAAAATTCAATCAAGCATGTTAGCACAAACAACATTACATGTAGAGAAGAAAAAATTGTGGGTGATAGATAGTGGCTTGCTCCAACCACATGACTGGCGACAGGAACAAGTTCAAACAGCTAGAAGAGTTGGAATGGTGGTTCAGTTAAGCTTGGTAATAACTCCTCAATCAAGATAAAAGGTAAAGGAACCCTGAGTATTGATGGGAAACTACTCACAAAGGATGTCTATTATGTTGAAGGGATGAAACACAACTTACTTAGTGTAAGTCAAATGTGTGACAGTGGTTATAATTTTCATTTGATTCCAAAGGATGTGAAATCAGGAAAGAGAACAATGGAAGATTAGTTGCTTGAAGGTAAGAGAACTGATGGAAATTTACAACTTGAAAGAATGTCATGAAGCTCAATGTATGATTGGACAAGTGGATGAGAGTTGGTTATGGCATAGGAGGTTAGGTCACATAAATTTTGACAACCTTGTCAAAGTAAGATCAAAAGGTTATGTGAGACACATGCCAAAGATAACCAAACCAACAAACACTATTTGTGATGAATGTCAAAAAGGGAAGCAAACTAAAGTTAGTTTCAAGACTAAAGAGTACTCAACCACAAGGCCACTTGAGTTAGTACATACAGATTTATGTGGTCCTACAAGGACAAGATCTTTGAATGGTGACAAATACTTTATGTTGTTGATAGATGACTACTCAAGGATGACTTGGGTAACCTTCCTATAAGATAAGTCACAAGCATTTGAAAGATTCAAGGTATTCAGAAAAATGGTTGAGAAAGAAAGTGGTTTCAAGCTGAAATGTTTAAGATCAGACCGGTGGAGAATTTACTTCAAATCAGTTTGAAGATTATTGTGAACATGGGATTAGAAGACAATATTTGCTGCTCGAACACCTCAACAAAATGGAGTTGTTGAGAGGAAGAATAGGAATGTGAAAGAAATGGTGAGAACTATTCTTAATGAGTCAAATATACCAAATGTTTATTGGAAAAGAGGCTATTCATACAGTAGTGTACACACTAAATAGAACCCAGCTAAGAGTGCACAGCAAAAGGACACCTTATGAGTTGTGGTATGGTAAGAAACCTTCTGTCAAACATTTCAAAGTTTTTGGTAGTAAGTGTTTCATTAAGAAAGATGATGATGGGCTTGGTAGTTTTGATGCAAGATGTGATAATGGAATATTTCTAAGGATACTCAACTCATAGTAAGGCATATAAATATTTCAACAAACACCTCAAAAAATAGTTGAGTGTGTACATGTGAGAATAGATGAAGATCTGTAGCAGTCAAGGAAAAAATCAGAAATTCAAATTGAAGAATATTATAATGAAGGTGAAGAGCAATCTGAAAATGAAGAAGTAGTAGAAATGACTCCAAACAAGCCCCCTAGCAAGTATGTTCAGAAGTACCACCCTGAAAATCAAATTATTGGAAGAAAAGATAGTGGTGTGCAAATAATAAGAAGACATGCTAGAAATGATGATCAAGTCAACTTGTGTCTTCTAACTAAAATAGAACCAATGAATTACAATGAGGCCAACAAGAGTGAAGATTGGATAAAGGTGATGAAAGAAGAGCTACGACAGATTGAAAGAAATAAGACATGGGATTTAGTTCTAAGGCCAATTGGTAAGAACATTATTGGCACAAAATGGGTCTATAGAAACAAAGTAAATGAAGAAGGTAAAGTGATTAGAAACAAAGCTAGACTAGTATGCAAGGGATATTCTCAAGTCGAGGGCATAGATTTTGAGGAAACTCGTTGCAAGAGTAGAGGCTATTAGAATGTTCTTATCATTCTTAGCATATAAGAACTAAAAGGTTTATCAAATGGATGTTAAATCAACATTCTTGAATGGTAACCTTGAAGAGGAATTCTACATGGAGTAACCTGAAGGGTTTGAGTCATTTGAAAAAGGAGATTATGTATGTAGATTGAGAAAATCTCTATATGGTTTAAAACAAGCACCTAGAGCATGGTACTCTAGATTGGAAATATATTTGCATCAACAAGGCTTCAAAAGAGGATGTGTTGACAACAATCTCTACACCAAAGTGGAAGGTAATTAGATGATTATCATTGTTGTTTATGTAGATGATATTATCTTTGTTGGAAGTCATGATGATTTGTGCAAGAAATTTTCTGATCAAATACAACAAGAATTTGAAATGTCAATGATAGGTGAGCTTTCTTACTTTATTGGTTTGCAAATTTCAAAATTAGACAAAGAAATTTTTATTTCACAAATAAAGTATGCTAAAAACATGTTGAAAAGGTTTCAAATGGATGATTGTAAGTCTGTTAGTACACCTATGGTGACTGGGTGTAAGCTGTCCAAGAATACTGATTCACCAGATGTAGATCAAACCATGTTTAGATCCATGATTGGTAGTCTATTGTACCTTACTACCTCTAGACTAGATATTGTACAAGCAAATTGTATGGTAGCTAGATCTCAAGATTCTCCAAAGCAATCTCATTTGAATGTTATAAGAATAATTTTAAGATATTTGCAAGGTAGTTTGACCTATGGCTTATGGTATGCTAAACATGATGACTTCACTTTACAAGCTTACATATATGTAGATTAGGTTGGGTGCATAGATGACAGGATGAACATGAGTGGAGGTGCTTTCTTCCTTGGTGGTAGATTGGTCTCTTGGCACAGTAAAAAGCAAGAATCTATCTCATTATCTACAGCTGAAGCATAATACATAGTTGCTTCCTCATGTTGCTCTCAAGTTCTCTAGATCAAAAAAACTCTAAAATATATCCAGGTAGAATATTCAACACCTATTTCCATTATGTGTGACAATTCTCGTGCAATCAATATCTCTAAAAATTCAGTCATGCACTCATGAACCAAACACATAGCTATTAAGTACCATTTCTTGAGAGAAAAAGTAAGTGAAAAATAAGTTCAACTTGAGTATGTGAATACTAGTGAGAAAATAGCTAACATCCCTACCAAACCATTTCCCAAAGAGACCTTTGTGAATTTGAGACAAAGATTGGGAGTTGTATCTCCCTCTTCCAACACTTAGTTAGATATGACAGTTTATGATTCAGGGGGAGCTTATTGTATTTCATTTTCCATCCTTGAGTTTGTTCTAATCCAAGGGGGTAGAAGTGTTAAGTGTGAAGTTCAAGAAGTTTTATTTCTTGAAGGAGAGATGGTTGCTGCTCTAGCAGTAAATTTTTTTATTTACTACCCTTTACATGTTTCTTAAGAAAGAAGATTATTGTTGTCCACAATTATTTGTTGCTCTTTATGCTGGCACATGCATTATTTTTTGTTTAAATGTATAATATACACCTTGTTATGTTCATGACAGGGGGAGACAATCTGAAAGTGGTGTGTTCAGTCAATTGTTTATTCAGTTTTATGCTACTGGGGGATACAATGGTCTGCAAGTGATCTTTATGGCACCCTTTTCCATTGTTGTCAAATGGGGATAAAGTTTCTTGAAAGGGGAAGAAAAAATATTGAAGGTGACATTATAAAGTTTATCTGGATGATTTGGAGATCAAACTTTAGTTGGTAGCATAGTGATTTGATTGGTTGACATCAATTCCAAAGGGAGAGATTGTTGGCATTAAATGAATATTGTTGGCATTTGAGTTTTTATTGGTTGGAATTAGATTTCCATTGACGTCAAATCATGCTATACAATGTTTGTATGAGACTACATGAATAGGTATAGCTATAGAAACATATCAATCTATAGTTACAGTTGAGTATAGCTTAGGTGACAAGAAGATGACTATCTGGCAACAAGAGCTTCACAGTGACAGATTCAACAGAGTCAAACTGACTTTAAAAAGAAAGTTACAATTTTAATATTCAAAAAGCCACCTTTGTAGCTTGGACCAATGAGAAATATGATGTGGCTAAAGGATATTGGAAGAATGACAACTTAGTGATATGCAAAGCTTATCCTGCTAGGGTTTGTGGATATGTAAATTTTTTGTTGTGTGCAACTACTAAAGATTGGATTTACTTCTATGATTGTTTAGATGTTTTGACAACTACATGATAACGTTGTGTTGGTTGAACACTTAAGTTTATATATTTTATTTAGAATTTTTTAAAACTCAAGGTATGGTGGTTGTCTTTTGATCAATTTTATTCAACCTAACCCAAAGCAGCTCAAAAACATGGAAAGAAGATTTTTTAAAAGGATTTTTTTTTATTTGCATCAGATTTTATTCATTCTTTTCTTTTTCGTGAAGCATCCTTCTGTAGTAGTGATTGAATGAAAATAATTTTTAATCTTTTTGTTTGAGTTTCATACCTCTTGCAGTTTCAAGGTGATGCCCTGGATAAGATATCTATTTATTGAAGATTAGACATTGAGATTGGATTTGTAAGTTGCAGATTAATTTGGGAAAATCAATGCAAAATAAATTTGATTTTTCTTTGATTAAAAAAAGGAAGAAGAAGCTTTTTAATCAATGGAAACCATTCTAAAAAGACAATAGCAACATCAAATCCTTTAGGTACTCCAGGAAAGCATTAAAAATCTGCAAATGGAAGAACAAAGGAAAGATAAGATTTAGGTTTTTTTATCTTTTGCAATCATTGTAGATTGATAAAGAATATTACGGTAGATTCAGGAGTTTTGTTGACTGAGATAAGATGTCTCGAATTAGAAGAAAGATTGCTATAGGAATTTATCAGAAATCTGCAATCTGTTTGCTACAAAAAAGCTAGAAAGTTTCTGACAGAATATTGCCAAATTATTTGTTTAAAGATTAGGGCTACAAATTTTTCTTTGAACTATAGGAGTGATTTATAAAAAAGGTTATTATTCACTTTTTTTTTCTTCCTATATGTGTGAGTGTTCTTCTCTAGTGTGTGTAGAGAACATTGGTTTAAAAAGAGATTATATGACTCTGTAAAAATAGAGCATGCACATTTTCTAAGTGTAGAATGTTTTATTCTTGTTGAAGTGTGGGAAGGCATATGTTAGTTTATGTAGAGAATTATTATATGGATGTAGAAGAGATCACATATATTGGTGTGAAGCTAAAAGAGAGCAGAAAGGATTCATTCAAGAGTACTTTCCAAAGCAATTAATGATTGAACAACTAGAAGTTGTTTGAAGGCAGTAAAATATTTAAAGTCTTTATTTGTGTAGAAGTCTCTATGAGTTACAAAACTTAATTTGTAACATGATACTAAAATTGTAAACAAAATCTCTGATTGTAAGCTCATTTGAGTGGGTGCTCATATTAGGGGTAGAAGCTCATTTGAGTTGGTGCTCATAAACTTGGGATAGGTGTTCCTTTGAGTTGATGCTCATAAACTTGGAATTGGTGTTCCATTGGGTTGGTTCCCATACATTGTAATAGAAGAAATTTTTCATTGTGAGGCTAGATTGGAGTAGTAGCCTCAAAAAACTATTATCACTGAGGTTTTTCCCATCTTAGGTTTTTCCTCATACACCTTGTGTTGTGGGATGCATTTTGTGTGATTGGTTTAATTTCCTTACCTTTGCTTCAAGTTTATGCTTTTAGAGTTTATTGTTACATTTCTTAGAATGTTTTAAATTGCTTCCCATGGATTCACCCCCCCTCTCAGTGGACTTTGTGTTCCTTCATTAGGATTATAAGGCTGAAAGGGTTTAGGATTGAAATTTCTTCTTTGAATTTGAGAATCAGCTTGAAAAGGTGGCCTATTTGATTGATTAGGATGATATGGAGCTTGGTATGGCCTAGGATCTTGTCCAACTTACTTCTTAATACTCACTAAATCATTCCCAATAGTTTTGAACATATTTATAATCTCTTGAAGCTCTTGAGAATGAGTTGGAACAACAAGATCTTAGGTTGTAGTTTGATATCCTATGGTAGGAACAACAACTATAGGTGGTAATGACATAGGTATAGGTGGTTGTACCTCAAGAAAAAATAGCATAGGAGGCCTTGGGGTTATTGTACCAGCTTTAATGAGGAAATTTTTGACTCTAATAGATATGTCATAAGCATTAGGTAGTGTATTCCCACCCATAAACTAAATCATCACATAAATTTCCCTATTCAAAGCCTTTAGGAAAAAAATGCATGTTGAGGTAAAGGCTTTATCGTCAATGGAATCCTATCCCAAGTCTTATGGAAATGGTAATTAAAATCAGTCATGTGCTCATGTGGATCCCTCTTAATAGTACTTAATTGCTCTAGCAAAGACAAATGATCAGATTTGTCCTCAAACTGTCTATGCAAATCATCACCCAACTGATCCCATGTTCTTATTGAATTCACTGGAAGACCTCTAAACCATTGCAAGGCTTTTCCTTTCAGTGATGCAACCAAAATCCTAATTGCAGCATTATCAATAGTAATATTATTCACCAAGCACAATGTTAACACATCACAAATGTGCTCAATAGGAGTGGTATGATCTTCTTTAGTGAAATATGGTAGACTTTTGAGGGTTGCAATTGGAATATCATCATGTTGAGCAATGTCTAATGGGCTACCCCCATTAAAAGGTGCAAATTCAAACTTCCTTGCCATCACTGGTACTTGCACTGTTGGTACTAAACTTTTGTATACTAGATTTTTAGGGCTATGGTTTGGAGGTGTAGATCTTGACCTTCTTGGTGGGCTAGGGTGTTTACTTGTTGTCCTACCCATTCTTTTCGGTGGAGATAACTACAGATACTCAAATTTAGAAGCACTTGTTCTAGTTTGCACTCTTCTCATAAGCTAGTTACAATAGATCTACACCCAAAACCATAGAATGGAGTCCCCAAGTATAAAGTTATAACCTCAAAAGGCTAAAAACACTATTACATATACCAAAATAATAGCTTAAAACTTGAATTCTTTGATTGAAACAAAGTTTCAAGGTCCCACTGACCGTGCCAAAAAATGTTATCAATGAGGATTACATCCTAGTGGAGTTACAATCAACTATTTTGTGTAACATGGAAAAATTCTCAAGCTATGGTTGGCTTATAACAAGAATGAATCTCCTAAGAGGGTTGGTTTCCCTGGTAGATCACCTATAACTACTAATTTTTCTAAGAAAAGGGATAGAAGGATAACTGAAATGGAAATATTAAAACTTAAAGGTTGATGCACCAAAAAAATTTACACTTATTCACTAATTCAACTCATAATTAGCTCTCAAAAAATTTACTCTCACAATTTCATGCGAAACATGCAATACAAAAGTGATTTGTATGATGTTTTGAAATTAAGCACAACATTAAATCTACATTGCATGAAACTTCTGCACACGTATTTGCAATAATGAGAAATGAAAAAGGATTCAACATTTAGAATCACAATCAAATATCAAATCATCCACTACAAAATAAGACCAAAAAACATGAAAAAGGAATGCACTATTGCTTTTATAGATCTGAAAGGAGCTGCTATATCATATTATGAAAATTTGAGTTACAAAAGGATTACAAACTCTCTACAAAGCTCAAGAGAGGAAGAAGCAAGAACTCTTTTACAAAAAAAAAAAGTTCTTCTCACCATATACATCCAAATGACTCTCTAAGAGTGAAAAGGAAAGAAGCTCAACTAATTGTCCATCAAAATAGAAACGAAAGTCTCCCTCATGAGCAAAGGGAAAAAGCCACAAAAGAAGGCCTAGAACTGATCCAAACTGAGTGAAAATCAGTGGAAAATTTCCTGCCCAAGTGGACCTACCCATGAGGACACTAAAATCACTCACAACTTACTGAAAATCAGAAATAGAAGGTTTAGTTGACTCAATATTTCTATTTTGCATGATTTGGAGACTTAAGCAAAATAAGCAAGGAAAACTGAAATTTCCTCTTCATATTTTTCACTTGCTTTATTTACTGCATTTTAATTGACAATTAATAAAGCAATTTATAGAACATTGCTTTAATAAAGTCTTACAATGTTTCGTATTGTTAGTTTCATGAAATAGAAGGAAAAATACTAAGTCATGACTCATGACTTGGCTTTGATTTATGAATTTTCCAAAATTCAAGGTATACATGGCATATATCATTTTATTATGCAAAGGATTAGTGACTCCTAAGTCACATGGGCATTTGGTTTTCTCAACAAATCATAAAAACTAAGGCACCTTGCCTAAGTTTTCAAAAAAGCACAAAGGGGCTCCAAATAATGCCACAAAGGTATGAACTTGGGCATAAAAGTTTTAAAACATTTTTTTTTTAAATGCCCAAAAGGCCGACATACAAGGTGAAAACCCTAAACAAAAAAACACCTTCATGGCCACTTCATTTCTCATCATTTTGCATGCTTTATTTTTTGGTGAAGAATTTCATTTGCCTCTACGCAGCTACCATAGGGTTTTACTATTTCTCTAAAGGAGAAATGTGACATTCTTACAATCCTCTAGGGACTGTCAAGCCATTGTGGAGTCCTTCTCTAGCATTTTGAATGTGGCCTTCACGACGTTTACCTATAGGAAACCACGATTAAGTGTTCACTTGTACAAAAAACATAAAAATTCTCTTCTCATTTCATTTTTGAATACATTCTTGGGGTTTTACCCGCGACCATTCATATTCTTCATGCATTTCCACTTCCATGCTTTGGTAAATACCCCTCTCTATTTTGTGGTCATTATTGAGTGCTTTCTAGAGCTTAGGTTGACATTTGGGGGTGGCTTCCTATTTTAGGTGCTTAAATCTCTACAAATTCCACAAGGTAAGCTCTTATTTACACATAGAACTCAGCTTTGTCATGGTTTTTCACTATAGAAAATGAAACTTGTGCTTTCCTGTTTAATATAACAGGAAAAGTGAAATGAAAAGGTTTTATTTTTGGATACGAATCCTCGACCTTCTGGGTTCTCCATTTTCTGCACTCCATGGTCATGGCTTCCCTTTGTACATTCTGGGTAAGAGAAAAATAAAAACCCCCCTTTACTTGGCTCATCCTCACAATTAAAACCACAAACCCTTTTGGTATCCTTTTATTTTTTGCAAAAACCTTTGATATTTAACACAAATTTTTGGGTTTCATTTTTTTGTAAACTTGTGGTGCATTTTAATATTTGCATTTTCATCTTTGTAGAAAGTAGGATTTTTTTTTTTATGAAAACTTCTCTACTTTCATTCCCAGGAGAATATTTGAACTCATTATCAATATTTGGGTTTGACCTCTATATCTCTAGGGTTTCACAAAACCCCTATAAGGCTGAGGCTTGCATGATAGGCTTGTAAGAACTTTACCATCTTATGCTGAGAAAACATGAAAGCATTCAAGGTCTCTTAAAAAATGTTGATCCACATTGATACAATGCTAGCAAGGAATTTCCTAATTTTTCATTCTCAACATCCTTGATATTATTCCAAGACTCAACTCCAAGGCTTCCACCTTTGAATTTTGTGCTTTGTAAATATTGTCTTGATTGGTAAATGGTGAACATTCATTGGTAGGAGAATATACCCTTCATCTTGGCTTTGAAAGACATATACGAGACTTTCCTAAACTTGATTTTGATTCTTTCATGACTATGTATGCATTCAAATAAGTTGCTCCTTTCGTCACTTAATAAATGGGTTGTACCATCATTGTATGCATCTTATTTGATATAGACAACAATAAATGATGGTGAGACAACCAATAGATGATGCACAACCATGATGAAAATTATGCACTTTTACTTAGTTTTGCACATTGTTTAAGTAGTTTAAATGAGCTCATTGCTCACTAGTGATTCCCATTTCAAAGTAAAAGGGGGTAACCTCATTGCACCTTTGAATTGGCTGTCATGAATGGACAATGTGCTCATATACCTTATAAATTGATCTTCAAATAGAATATTCTTTTTTTTTAAAGCTTAATCATGTCTCTTACTTATCCATATCCCTCTTAAAACTTAGGGGCAACATGTTGGGCACAAACCTTATGGGAGCCCATTTCTTCCACATGCTGAAATGTTAAATCAAATGAATGATGTAATGATAAATGCACCTATACCTACATAGTGAACAAACAAGTTAGATAAAAAAGTGAAGATCAATGCTCTTCCTGATGATTTGACTTTCAATTGATGATTTGATTTTGGCTCTCTTGCATACATCTGATAATTGCTCAACTAATCAAATACATTATAGATATAGGATATATTTCTATTGATAGTACATATGATGAGATTTATATCTAGAGCTATAACCCAATCATTTCATCATCACCCACGCTCATCTGAAGATCAACAACAAGGATTTGGAAACAAAGAAGATCAACACAAGACTGTGTCACAAGAAATGATGGATATACTTTCTCCTCATGTGTTTTTCTACTTTTATCTTTAGTTATATATCCTATCTTTATGTTGCATTAGTTCTATTTGAAATACAAGGATAGACAATTGAGATGGGGGTGAATCAGTTGTCACAGAAATTATATAAATTAATATTATTCTCAGATCTGATATATAAACATGAGAGCATAAATAATCACCACATCAAAAACACACATAACACCAAGAATTTTTATGTGGAAACCCTGTTAGGGGAAAAACCATAGTGGAGATTAATCCACAAGATTATGCTCTCTTAAAAGTATGAAAGTATCATAAATGGGGAATGTACATGCATTCAGGCACACTGCCTAGAGCTCATTGCTCAAATACAAAAGGCTTACTACCCAAAGGAAGACTCACTTTCGTATAGTCACCTTCAAATTACATCCAAAAGATTTTGAACTGGGAAAATAACATCTTCTAATGCCTAATTACTATTCTGCTTAAGAACATAAATACTTTATTTTTCTCACTCTTCTTCACACTTTACTTCTGCCTTCAAAATATTAGAACATTATTCACACACAAAACTCAGCATACATCATACACCATTCCATCAAATGGTATAAACAATCGATCATATATATCCGCAACTAAGGATAACATCAACTACAGGTCAGCCCAACAAAATATATAATGTGTACAAATTGTCATCCCAAATCAATAAACAATTATCAATGCATACCAAAAAATGTTCTCCAAAACATAGTAAGGACCCAAAACAACATGTATCAAACATGAAACACCTTAAAAAATTATGCCTCAAATATCCGCAACACACTACAATCACCCTATTGGTCCATGATCATGAAAAACATGAACTCACAAAAGAAAATCACCAATCGCGAACACAACGATCAATGTGGACCAACAACACGGATAGAGCATGATCAAGAAACATCCACAAGAATCATTAATTACCACAGAAGCATCCACAACAAATCAAATTACTAGAATCACATCATCTTCTTTTAGGACACCAACTAAAGCAACAAAACAACTATCAGAACACAAATACTCATAACTCAATCAAATCTTCATACGAACCTCTAAAACTTTATGTGGATAAACTAGATATATTTGTCAACAAACTCTTTAATCCAAAACCTCTTATCATCAATATACTGAGCTAGCCACCATGCTAAACTTCACTACACCATCAACAACCTGCAACTTATTTTATTACAATTTTCTCAATATCCTCGGCATATACAACCTTAAAGACATTAATACCAAAAGTGTTGACATCAATGAAAACCACATATTAGCAATATCCAAAAATCTCCCCCTTTGGAATTGATGGAAACACATGATGTGAAAAAAACCATCAATGCAACTTTTCTCTTAGCACTTTCTCCCCCTTAGATTTTGACTCTTTTCTCCTTAACTCTTTCACATTTGTTCACATGACTCTCCTCCCCCTTTGACATCAATGAAAAAGATACACATTATCTTTCTCCACACAAGCTTTGTATAACATTTCTGAACATCTAACTACTCCCCCTAAGTAGCAGCCACCACAACATCAATCCAGATCACAAGATATGACTATGAAATGCACAAAATGATACAAGTCAATGCATCTTAATTATGATTAGGAGGGGTAATCACCCCTAGCTTCCCTCTAAGATATTCAAAATTATCCTTAGGAAAGGGATTGGTAAAGATATATGCAATCTATTCTTTAGTGGGAACATACTCCAATTTGACTTCCTTTTCACTCACCTTCTCTCTTAAAAATTGAAACTTGATAGATATATGCTTGGTTTTTGAATGCAACACTAGATTCTTAGAAATTTTAATTGCACTTAAATTATCACATAATATAGCAATAGGTTCATCATAAACAAATTTGATACCTTTCAATATCTACTTCATCCATAATAGTTGAGTACAATTGTTAGCAACGACAATGTATTATGCCTCTGCAGTAGATAAAGAAATGGCATTCTACTTCTTAACCATAAAATCAACTTATTTCCCAAGAAAAATGCACCACCACTAGTACTCTTTCTGTCATTCACATCTCCTGCCCAATCAACATTAGTAAAAGCACTCAAAGTAAGGTCATCTTCTTTAGGATACCATAGGCCAAAATTAACTATCCCCTTCAAGTACCTGAAAATCCTCTTCACAACTATCACATGAGATTCCTTAGGATCAACTTGAAATCTTCCAACAATGAATATGAAATTCATGATATCAAGTCTAGTTTGAGTCAAATAGAGCAATCCACCAATCATGGATTTGTATCTATTCTGATTTGTTTTAGGAGAATCATCATCTTGTGTTAACATAAATTCTGTCACCATAGGTGTACCAACTGGCTTTGAATCTTCCATACCAAACTTCTTTAGAAATTCTATCACATACTTGGACTGAGATATAAATATCCCTCTATCTAGTTCAGTAATTTGCAATCCCAAAAAGAATTTCATTTCTCCAATCATAGACATCTCAAACTCACTCTACATCTTATCAACAAACCTCATGCACAAACTATCATCTCCTCCAAAAATGATATCGTCAACAAAGACTTCAACAATCAAATATTTATCATGATCAATCTTGAAATATAAATTACTATTGTATACATCTAAAAATGGTCACATCGCATTGTCTAGTAATTAATTAAATATTTTTCATATTTAATTAAAATCTTCGAATTTCATCTGCGTATAAATAAATTTGAATAATTTATTTATATTTGTTCATTCTTTCATTTCGATTAAATAAATAAGTTTATTTAATCATCTTTTCGTATTCGTTTCTTAATTAATTAAATAAACAGTACAATTTATTTATATTAATTATCAATAATCTAGGCTTGAATATTTTATTTAAATAAAGATTAAATTTTCCTTTCTTCTAAATAAATTCTTCTCAAATTCTTTCACTATTAACTATTCCAAAATATTTAATTAAAATCTTCTAAATTCCATTCATAATTAAATATTCAAAATATTTAATTAAATTCTTCTAAAGTCATATCACAATTAAATATTCTAAAATATTTAATTAAATTTTCCATAGTCCTAAAATCAAAAATCAAAATCAATAAATGAAATTAAATAAATTTATTTATTTTGGGGATTATCTTCAACAGCCGTGAAGCAAACTGCCAAAACAGAAAAATTAAATTCCTCTGTTCCTGTGCAAGCTTGTTCCCGTGGGTTGAAGACAAGCATCCATTCTTCTCTCCAACCTCCCAACCTCTTCCATTTCTTCTCAACCTCTCCATCTCTCACCATTCAAACTTACTGACAACCTCCCACGGTAGTTGATTCTTGCCAGCCAGGATTGTGCCTGCAAAAAAAGCTATAAATAAGACTGTCGGGTCTTCGAATTCATATAGAAGCTTTCAACAGGAAAATTATAGTCAATTTACAGTAGCATAGCCTTCATAAGCCTTTTAGCATTCACAGTATTCAAGCATCATAGTATAGCATAAAATCATGGCATATTCACTTTATTTCATAGCATACTCCATTTACAACCCCTGTGCATAATTCACAGCCCTTGTCCATATCCGTCAGCATTCTCACTTTCACTAGCATATAGGATAGAGAACTTCCTTTGCATACTCATTCTGCAGACTGCCATTTGGAGAAGCTGAGCTTACATAATCTGAGAGCAACAGCTTCGAACAAATCTCTGGAGATAGAGGAAGATGGAACGCCTCTGAGGAAGCTCATTTCTTTGTTTTAAATTAATTAGCATTTCTTTAGTTTAAAGTTCTATTAATTGTGTGTTTTGTTTTCAATTTGATTGTATAAATCTAACATACACATTTTTGGCACCCATCGTGGGGCACTTTCCCCCAATTCTCACATCTTTTTGCAGGTTTCTTTGACAGGTTACGGAAAAAAAATAGCAGATTAGCACAAGAAACACGTTTTAGAAAGTTCATACCTAGTTCAGCACCCATGAAGTATCCTGCAGCGCATTTGAGACATCCTACAGTGCCCTTAAGCTATCCCGCAGTGTTATTAAGAAATCCTGCATCGCATTTGAGTCACCCTACAGTGCTCCTGATCCGTCCTGCAGCGCTCCTAATCCATCCTGCAGCGCATTTGAGCTATCCTACAATGCTTTTAATCTATCCTGCAGCGCTCCTGATAATTCTTACAGTGCTCTGAAAAGTTCCTGTAGCACCTATGATAAATCTTACAGCGCCCATGAAGACTGTTATAGCGCATATTTCAAAAACCTACAAATTGTAATTTGTAAATTTAATACAGTTTAACTGAATCTGACGCAACTGCGGACAGTTAATAATTTTAAATTGGAATGAACCAATCCTAGGTTAGTCATAACTTAAAATGAAGCAATCCTAGGGTAGTCATAACTTAAAATGAAGCAATCCTAGGGTAGTCACATAAATAAAATGAAGCAATCCTAGGGTAGACATTTCATTTTCACTTTGGGACTAAAATGAATTCTATGTTTGTGTGAAGCAACATCTTCACTTAGTATAGAAAACTTTTATTTTGGGCTTAAAATTCAATCCTTGTTTGCTTAGTTTTTGGTGATAGGCTTATGCTCTCCCCTTAACTGGGTGAATCAAAATGCCAAACTCACCTATTTCCTTTTATGCATTTTACAATTTTATTAACAACTTTTAAAAGGCCTACCGTAGTGGGAAAAATTACTCACCCTACAGGAACGACCTAAGTGGGAACAACTAAAGCCAAGTTTTCCAACCCACTTTAAATCAAATGCGAATGGTTGATGAAAATCCCATTCGACGGTAGTGTGCATTGATAACCATCCCCAAAGCCTTTGTTCTAAAGGTAGGGAGGTCTCTTGAGGGAGTCTATCATTTGCCACACCGAACGAAAACCCTTACTAAGAACTTAGTGTAGTATCTAACTTGTCAATTTTTGAACATCATAATAATCACAGTGCAGGGGAGGGAAGAATCTACCCCCAAGATACTCACCATATAACTGCCAAGGATTGTTTGCCCAGGGGATCCTGTATCCACTTCCATCACTCTGAGTACGCACCTGGAAAAGACAAAAACATGGGCGCCCTTTTGGGGGTGACACGGCTGTGTGAGTTGACGCAGTTCTAAGATGTGGGCTATTGATTATCATGATGACCTACTTGAGTACTAAGAGTGAGTCTGTTTGAACTATTTATCATGTGTGAAACTTGTGAAAACAATTTTTGAACAACATTTTGGTCATACAATTAATGTTCAAAGACAACTATTCTACAACTCGATGTGTTTTCAAAACATTAATTTAGTAAAGATCATCCAAAACTCACAATTGCATTGATTACACTTATCATTTTTTCGAGACTAGGATCAAATCTCAAAAAAAAATAAAAGTGCATCTTTTCAAACAAGTTTTTAATTATTGATTCAACTTCCCCAATAGGATTCTGACATCCTTTCATCTTGGAAGCCACAATCAAGAGTTAGAAATGTCATTTGATCATATCATAAGATTTTCATCTTATCAGATAAAGACATCGTCATTTTTGCACTTATAAAACTGTGATCTAAGTCTAGAAAAACATTTCAAAAGCATATGTCTGTTGTCCACTTTACAACATGGGTGATAGGGAAGAAAATCCTCTTCATAGGTTTCATACTGGGAATAGTTCAAATGAGGAAATAACCGATGAAATGATTCAAGAAGTTGAACAAGATCCACAGTTTCACCAAATTTTGGACAAGATGTTAGAGCAGGATAAAGAAGGCTACTTTCTTTTCTTAGCAAACCAAGTTGCCAAATTGCCCTCTAACTACAATATGGAGAAAATCAAGGAAGATCCTGAAAAGACTAAAACTCCATTAAATGATCTTAGTAGTCTTCCCCAACAAACAAGAGCACTCCAAAGGAAAATCAAGGAAATAAAAGGGGGCACAACTACAAAGTCTTTTGACATAAATATGAAGGTAACCTCTTCTCCTCCAAAAGCAACATCATCCAAATTCAATGTTTTTGAATTTTTACAAAGGTTACATAAGAAGCCCAAATCTAAGCCATCAAATAAAATTGACCAATCATGTCATGTCATGCATTTATCTTCATCCCCCATAATTCCAAATGAACCTCACGATTCTTTCACTCAAGATAACGATTCCATTCAATCATCTTCTTCTATCATATCCTTTACATCCAATGATTCATTTCAATCTACACATCTCGATCAAAACATTCTACAAATCTTTCCTATCTTTGATCAAGATCCCATCTCTCAAGGACCATATGATGATCCCCTCCTTTCATTATTCACCCATGATAATCCTCTTCCATCTCAAGAACAAAATGTTCTTCCAAGTTCTTCTTCCACATCATCTAATCAATCCATACCATGCCATGATTCTATTGCATCACAAGAGCATGATAGTTCTTTCATCCTATCTAATGATGTCTTACCAATTGATGATCAAGATATGATTTCTACAAAATCTCACGATTCTCTTGCTCATCAAGATCAATATATGCTTCCATTCAAGGATACCATTTCATCCCATGAAGATGATTATCTTTCTCATGATCAAGATATGCCTTTCATACCACTTCATAATCCTTTTCCAAGTCAAGATCAAAACACCCCATCATCCCCATGTCAAGAGCCTATCACATCTATTCAAGTTATCCATGAACCCCACACTTATAAATTGGGATCCTCCACCTTTATCCATTCTGGTTTACTTCCAAAACCTATCCTCTCATCCATACCATATCCTCCTCACAATGGACTCGCATCTTGTTTCACAAACAATACATATCCAATTGGTAAACAAATGTGTGAAATTATGAATTACAAAGGAAAAGGTTTAGGCCTTCATGAGCAAGGTATCCTAGAACCCCTTTTTGTCCAAGCACATCCATATTCTCATGGCCTTGGTTATACACCTCATGCTCAACCTAAGTATCCTAGTCCATCAAACTCTCCATCTATCCTAGGTCCTTAACCTAGTCCATCAAACTCTCCATCCATCCTAGGTCCTTATCCTAGCTCATCAACCCTTCCATCCATATTAGGGTCCCACATTTCTCCATCTCCTATTCTTCAAGAACAACAAAGGCACACATCCTTGATCCACTTTCAAAATTATTCCTTCATTAACTCATCCATCATACCTCCATATCATTCACCTCAATCCACCCCTCCCATTGTGCTTGGAAGCAATTTGGGTGCCAAATGTCAAAAGCTTCAATATAAAATTCCACATGTATCAAAGGATCAACATGTCTCCTCGAAGAGTCATGCAAAAATAAAAGAAAATTTGATCCAAAAATCAAAAGGCAATTTTCAAAGGCCACAAAGGCCCATCAAAGCAAAGGCAATTTCCAAAGGTCACAAAAGCCCATCAAAGAAAAAAGGAAATTTTCAAAGACCACAAAGGTCCATAAACCAAAAAGAAAAATCTCAAAGGCCACAAAGGCCCACAAAGCAAATATCAAAATCAAAAGTCATGTGGATTCCTAAAAGTCTCATAAAAGCAATAAAATCTAAATTGGCATCCGAATTTGCTAATCCAAAAGCTTCCTCCAATTTTCCATCTAATAACTTATCACCTTCCAAATCCATTTTTCCTTCATCACTCCACTACCCTTCAAGGTGTGTGCCAATGTTGATCTTTCCATCCTTTCCATCTATCCATCAATAGGTCTTCCAACCTCCTATCCATTATCCAACATTCATCCCCCATCATTCTCCTTTAATCCAAACTTTTGCATAAGTCCTTAGATTCTTCCATCATATCATTAATCTGCCAACATTTAGGATTTTAATTCCCATTGCCATGGTTTATTAGAGGGATATTTGGTTGTGAAACTTGATGCTTAAGTCCTTCCTCCATCTTCCTATCATCCATATCCTATCTTCCATATTCCTCTTGCACTCTACACTTAGGAGCGTGTTTCATCCATCTTATCATTCATGGTCATTATCCTTTCTATGCCCATTCCTTACATTTCCACCTTTGATCTTGACAAGGTTAAGGATCTTCTTGAACATCATACATCTTATCCTATTCACTTCATCCAAATCTTCCATACCATATCCTTTGTCATACATCTTCTCTTATATTGCGGGGAATCTTGTTTCTTCAATTGGTCATCACATTCCATCTTAAATATCTTTCAAAAAAAGTCCTGAAAAATAATCATAAAAATCAGAAAAAGTCCTGAAAAATAATCATAAAAATTAGAAAACATCTTGAAAAAGTGCAATAAAAACAAGTGGTGAAAACCTAGCAAACAGGCGCTACTTGTGATCAAAATAGGCTCCTCCATCTATTAGCTTATGTCTTGCATTCACTTTCGGCATCATCTATTCATATCTATCATCTATACATATCTTTCATATCCATCTCATATGACATGAATCCTTATGTTTCATCATGGCTTGATGAAATTTGTACATATCTTTAATCTTTAGGTTGTGTTTACACTGGGGGCAGCAACAAAGACTAAAACAAGAGTGGGGCAACGAGCTTTTCGAACATCACAAATAGACACAAAATAGTTTTCCAAAATGTAACAAACATTGTCGTATCAAATCAATCACAACATGCTTATTCAATGCCAATTGAAATCAAGACAACATGGTCCAAACAACGTTAAATCAAACACAAACATCAATGATTGATAACCAAGTTGGATGATCTTAATCTGAATAATGTTTGGAATATTTTAGGAAAAATTTGAATGGTTGTTTGATTTTCTATCATATCTCTGGAGCAATTCAATGATGTACTGAACTAGAAAAGCAAGGAAGGAGTATGATTTTTCTTTGTCTATTGTTCGTGAGGAAATCATTAGTACTATGCAAATTGGTCGCGAGACATGCTCTACTATGTATCATTGATGACATTTCAGAATTTGCATGGGAAATGGGTTAACTCTTGTCTGTTTATGCAAGCAATACTCAGGTCATCTCGGTTCAATTATACCTAGATGCTTGTATTAACTTGCTATATCAAAAATTATGAAAGCAATACTCAGGTCATCACTGGTGCTAACATACCCTTTGATGCTTGTATTAACTTTCAACATTTCAAAGCTCTATGATGATACAAAAATCACAAATAAGGTCTCCAAATGGCAATATTGTACGAATATCCTACATGGTTAGTATAGATTGCATTCATGTTAGAATTTGCATTTTGCATTTTCCCAAAAGCTGGAAAGGTATACAATGTCTCAATAAAAAAATCAAAGCTGATCACATGAAAAAACTATGAGGTGCTACCCCCAGATGTTGTTGGTCTCACACCACCTACTCCTCCATCAGAAGATCAAATCGTCAATAACATTAGAAGATCAGACCATTATTCAAATCAAAATGGATCATCAAATCAATCAAATCAATCCAATCAGAATACATCATTCGATTATTTGTTTTCAACAACTTTGAAAGCACATTTATCAAACTACGATTTGTCTTTCAACAACCTTGAAAGAAAATTTATCAAATCTACTATTTGTTTTCAACAACTTTGGAAGCAAACTTATCAATCGAAACTTATCAAATCTTATCAACAACTATTTGTTTTTCATCATCATGAAAGCAAATATATCAAAGTTTCATATCTTTCCAAATAAATGGTCAATCTGCATGCCTCAATCACATCTCTATCCGCCTATACAAGCTGTGGAATCAATCTCCATGTCTTTGAGAATGTCTCCCGTAACTGCAAAACGCCTAATCTCTCTTGTTGAAACATCATCATGACAAAGCAAAATCAATATCAAATCATCACGACTCATCAATCAAATCTAAATATCAAACTGTTTGTTTTTCATCATCATGGAAAGCAAATTTTTCAAAATCATGTATGTTTTTAACAACCTTAGAAGCAAACATATCAATCAAACAATTTGTTTTTCATCATCATGGAAAGCAAATTAATCAACATCATGTTTGTTTTTAACAACTTTAGAAGCAAATATATCAATCAAACTATTTGTTTTTCATCATCATGGAAAACAAATTTATCAAATCCTATTTGTTTTTAACAACTTTAGAAGCAAACTTATCAAACTATTTGTTTTTCATCATTATGGAAAACAAATTAATCAAATCTTGTTTGTTTTTAACAACTTTAGAAGCAAACTTATCAAATCATTTGTTCTTCATCATCATGAAAAGAAAATTTATCAAAATCATGTTTGTTTTTAACGACCTTAGAAGCAAACCTATCAACAACTATTTGTTTTTAACAACTTTAAAAGAAAATTTCTCAGCTACTATTTGTTTTCCAATGACCTTGGGAACAAATTTATCAGACAAACATCATCAAATCAGGGCATCACAATCAATACAAAATTGGGGCATTTCATACATTTTATCATAGCAGGGGAAATTTTACTCATCAAATTTTTCATTTCACATATTTTCATGTCAATTTCTTCATATCATAATTTTCAAACGATGAATCGACATCTAAAAAATCATCAAAATTTCAAAATTTCAAAAAAGTTTAAAAATTCAAAAAATTCACAAAAATCAAAATCTTATTGATTCATCATTCGAGGGGGCATATACCTATCAACATTCGATAGTCAACATCTAGGGCAAAATTTTAAAATTCTTTGAAGCAATGCGTAAAACACATCACTTCAAAGAGGGGCAAAATGTATACATCTAAAAATGGTCACATCGCATTGTCTGGTAATTAATTAAATATTTTTAATATTTAATTAAAATCTTCGAATTTCATCTGTGTATAAATAAATTTAAATAATTTATTTATATTTGTTCATTCTTTCATTTCAATTAAATAAATAAGTTTATTTAAACATCTTTTCGTATTCGTTTCTTAATTAATTAAATAAACATTACAATTTATTTATATTAATTATCAATAATCTTGGCTTGAATATTTTATTTAAATAAAGATTAAATTTTCCTTTCTTCTAAATAAATTCTTCTAAAATTCTTTCACAATTAAATATTCTAAAATATTTAATTAAATTTTCAATAGTCCTAAACTCAAAATCAAAATCAATAAATGAAATTAAATAAATTTATTTATTTATTTAATTTGGGGATTATCTTCAACAGCCGTGAAGCAAACTGCCGAAACAGAAAAATTAAATTCCTCTATTCCTGTGCAAGCTTGTTCCCGTGGGTTGAAGAAAAGCATCCATTCTTCTCTCCAACCTCCCAACCTCTTCCATTTTCTTCTCAACCTCTCCATCTCTCACCATTCAAACTTACCAGACAACCTCACAGCCGTTAATTCTTGCCAGCCAGGATTGTGCCTGCAAAAAAGCTATAAATAAGACTGTCGAGTCTTTGAATTCATATAGAAGCTTTCAATAGGAAAATTATAATCAATTTATAGTAGCATAGCCTTCATAAGCCTTTTAGCATTCACAGTATTCAAGCATCATAGTATAGCATAGAATCATGGCATATTCACTTTATTTCATAGCATATTCCATTTACAGCCCCTATGCATAATTCACAGCCCCTGTCCATATCCGTCAGCATTCTCACCTTCACCAGCATATAGGATAGAGAACTTCCTTTGGATACTCATTCTGCAGACTGCCATTTGGAGAAGCTGAGCTTACATAATCTGAGAGCAGCAGCTTCAAACAAATCTCTGGAGATAGAGGAAGATGGAATGCCTCTGAGGAAGCTCATTTCTTTGTTTTAAATTCATTAGCATTTTTTTAGTTTAAAGTTTTATTAATTTTTTGTTTTGTTTTCAATTTGATTGTATAAATCTAACATACACAACTATCAGCAATACCTTTATTAAATCCAAACTTCAACAAATAATTGTCCAATCTAGCATACCATGCCCTTGGGGCTTGCTTAAGTCCATACAATTATTTCTTCAACCAAAAAACTATATCTACCTGATCATTCAATTGAAATCCATCAGGTTGCTCAATATACACTTCTTCTAGTTCACCATTTAGAAATGTTGACTTGACATCCATTTGATAAACCTTGAATTTTTTGTAAGCAACATAAGCAAGAAATAGTCTCACAGATTCAATCCTAGCAATAGAAGCAAAATTTTCTTCAAAGTCAATTCCTTCTATCTGAGAATATTCTTTACACACAAGTCTTTCTTGGTTTCTAACAACTTCACCTTGCTTATTCAGTTTGTTTTGAAAGACCCATTTAGTTCCAATTACATTTTTTTCCTTAGGTCTAGGAACAAGAATCCATGTATCATTCTTCTCAATTTTCAATAGTTCTTCTTTCATTGCTTCCACCCAATGTTCATCTTTGCATGCTTCATTGACACTATTAGGCTCAATCTTTGAGATAAAACAATATTTTTCTGCAATTCTTCTCTTAATTTGAACACCTTTGTTATTATCACCAATGATCTAATTTTTTGAATGATTTTATTGTACATACCTTGGAGTCTTATGGTGTTCTTGAACTTCAGGCTCTTGTGATCTCACTTCTACACTTTCACTAGTTCCTTCCTCTTGATTTTCCTGATTCATTGGAATGATCTCAAGTTGATTTGGAGTCTGAACTTTCTTTCCTTTATCTGAACTATCATTCTGATCGTCTAAATCATATCCATAGGTTCTTGATGGTCTAACTATGTCTTCATCAACCTTGACATTAGCACTTTCAATTAATTTCCTCAATCTCTTATTGTAGCATAGGTAGGCTTTACTTTTAGTAGAATAACCAAGAAATATTCCTTCATCACTTCTAGCATCAAACTTTCCTATATCTTCATCTCTTTTGATATATCATTTACTCCCAAAGATTTTGAGGTATCTAATAGTAGGCTTATGACCATACCATAGCTCATAAGAAGTCTTTTCGGTATCAAATTTTACATGTACCTAGTTGAGAGTGTAAATGGTAGTACTCACAGCTTCTCTCCAGTAGATATGAGGAACATTTCCTTCCATCATCATGGTCCTAACAACTTCTTGAATTGTCCTGCTCTTCCTTTCCACAACTCCATTTTGCTGAGGGGTCCACGGGGCAGATAATTGTCTCTTTATCCCATTTTCTTCACAAAAATAATTAAAATCACCGGAAGTGAATTCACCACCTCTATCTGATCTCAAACATTTAATCTTCAGACTTGTCTCTATCTCAACAATAGCCTTAAAAATCTTGAATTTCTCTAGAGCTTCATATTTTCCCTTAGAAAGTAACCCACATCAATCTAGAATAATCATCAATAAGTAACATAAAATACCTATCTCCCTATAAAATTTTGACTCTAGAAGGACCACACAAGTCAGTATGCACAAGCTCCAACACTTCATTTGAACAATGTTGTTTGTTCCAGAATGAAACTCTAGTTTGCTTCCCTAACTTGCATTCCTTGCATATAGTATTAGTAGGTTTTATCAACTTAGGAAGATCTCTAACTACTTGAGTAGAACTTATCTTGATAATATTATCAAATTGTACATGACACATTCTCCTATGTAGCAACCAGCTTTCATCAACTTGAGCAATCAAACAACATTTACGATTACCACTTAGGTGAAAGATATTACCTTTTATTTTTGTACCAAATGCAATCATATTTCTGTAACTCCCCAATATTTTACACTTTCCATTCTTGAGTTGAAGATTGTATCCATTGTCAACCATCTGTCCAAAACTTAAGAGATTATGCTCCAAACCTTCCACATATAGAACATCATCAGTATTATGCTTACCATCAAGAGAAATGGATCCCCTACCACAAATTACACCAGCTTTATCATCACCAAATCTTACAACACCACAATCATACTTTTCCAAGCTTACAAATTTACTTTTATCACATCTCATGTGATGAGAGCATCCACTCTCAATCGTCCATTCATCTTTTTCTTCAACTCTAGCAGCTAGAGATTTCTCCACATTTTTGGAACTAGTAGATTTTGTAGGTACTAGATCATTTTCCTTGATAGCAATAAACACCCATTCATCCTCACTTAAATTCTAGTTATCAGATTCATCATCTATTACACCTTCATCACCAACATAATAACACTTCCTTTGGAATCTAGGTTTGTTAGGTCTTGGCTTAGGAACTCTTTCTGGACACGTTGAGGCAAAATGGCCTATCTTATTACAAGAAAAATATTTAAGAGGAAATTTCCCTTTATACTTACCTTCTCCTCTGGCTACCCTCTTGATAATAAGTGCTTCAAGCTCATCTAGTTTTCTCTCTTCTTCTTCAATCTCTCTCATTTCCTGCTCATACTTAGACATTTTTCTAGAAGAAATTTCTCCCAGATCATATCTTTGTTTATATTTTCTGGATATAGTAGCTTTGAATGCAGATTCTATCTTAGGAAGAGATTCACCAAACTCACTTAACTCAAAAGCAGTAAGTTTACCAATCAACATGTCTCTGGTTACATTTTTCATAGTCCATATCTCCTCAATAGGAGTAGCTTTGTGTTTGTATGCAACAAGCAAGGATATGAGCACTTTAGAAACAATCTTTGATTCTTCCAATGTTCCACCAACACATCTGATACTACACACAAGTTCAGTCACTCTTTGCATAAAAGAAGCGATGTTCTCATCTTCACCCATTCTCAACATTTCATATTTCCCTTTTAGGATTTTCAGCTTAACAATCTTCACATGGGTATCACCTTCATACAAAGTTTCCAAATTTTTCTAGATCTCATAAGCAGTCTTCAACTCCATTACGTTTGTCATCTTGAAATCAATTAGAGCACTCAACAATGCTTCCTTAGCCATGATATTATACTCGGCTTCCTTAATCTCACTTGCAGTAGAACAACCATTCTATGGGATGATATACCTATTCTTTGTAATTTTCTAGTAAGGTTCACCAATGCATCTCTGATGACACTCCATTCGAGTCTTCCATAGAGAATAATCAGTTCCATCAAATATCAGACTATCCTTCTTATATTTTTCCATCCCAGATCACCTCAAGCTATTAAAATTCTTTTGAGGAACTTGCTCTAATACCAATTGTTGCCAACACAAGGGTAGACACTGAGAGGGGGGGTGAATTAGTTGTCACAAAAATTATACAAATTAAACTTATTCTTAGATATGATATATAAACATGAGAGCATAAGAAATCACCACATCAAAAATACACATAACACCAAGATTTTTTATGTGGAAACCTTGTTAGGGGAAAAACCACAGTGCCAAGTTAATCCACAAGATTATACTTTGTTAAAAGTATAAAAGTATTATTAATGGGGAATGCACATGCATTTAGGCATATTTCCTAGAGCTCACTGATGAAATACAAAAGGCTTACTACCCAAAGGAAGAATCATTGTCTTATAGTCACATTCAGATTACATCCAGAAGATTTTGAACTGAGAAAATAACATCGTGTAATGCCTGATTATACTTTTGGTTAAGTACATAAACACTTTGTTCTGCTCACTCTTTTTCACATTTTACTTCTTCCTTTGAAATATTATAAAATTATTTGCACACAACACTTAGCATACATCACACACCGTGCCTTCAAATGGTATAAACAATCAATCATATATATCCAAAACTAAGGATAACATCAACTACATGTCATCCCAACAAAATATAAAATGTATACAAACTGTCGACACAAATCAATAAACAATTATCAATGCTGGTGCAACCATAGAAGGAGGGCTCTCAAAGAGAACAATCCAGATCATGCAACAAGAGTCACAAAATAGAAGCAACACATAATATGGAGGAAAATATAGATTCAAACATTCTCCTTAACAAAAAATTCAATTACAAATAGCTGACAACATTTGGGTTTACAGATTTGGCTCACAAGCCTAATATAACATGTTCAAAGATACAACATTCCTATATGCTCCTTAATGTGAGTTGAAATCTTACATTTCAATTCTATCTTTCTCAATTCTTCCTTCCTAATGATCTATTACAACGATTTATATCATATGTTCAAATCTAGAATCATTCACGGCCACGGAAGGAGGGTCCTCAAAGAGAACAATACAGACCATGCAGTAAGAGTCACACAATAGAAGCAACAAAAAATATGGAGGAAAATGTAGATTCAAACATTCTCCTTAACAAAAATTTCAATTACAAACAGCCCACAACATCTGGGTTTACAGATTCAACTAATAGGCTTGATATAACATGTTCAAAGATACAACATTCCTATATGATCCTTAATGTGAGCTAAAATATTACATGTCAATTCTATCTTTCTCAATTCTTCCTTCCTAATGATCTATTACAATGATTTATATCGTATCTTGAGATCTAGAATTATCTATGTAGGCCAAAGATTATTACAGTGTCCAATGAAAGAAAATGTAGCATGTGCATGAACAGGTCAGCCTCAAATTTGAATTACTCCTTGGTGAATGCATAGGATGAACTATGGACCTATAATTAAGTTCAGGGACACTCCATGGAACAATTTGAATCACACTGTCAAGATCTGCAAGTTACGGGAATGATCCATGAACGAACAAACTAGCCATTGGGCTTGAAAATTATTCTAGTGTCGGTTCAAGAAATTGCCATCAAATCTGGAAATGATAATTTGCTAGAAAAAGATCCAATCATGCTCAAATCTTGGAATAAGGAAAATGAACATGTCCTCAATGAAAATGTAGATCCACAAGGTCTAGTGAGAAAATATGATGAATCCACCAACATGAACTAAACATAAACTAAACAAGAATAAAACTGAAATAAAATATTTTTTGTTAATGCAAGATTGCCAAGAACCAAGGATGCTCCTGCATCAGACATCCAAGGTTATTTGAAAAGTGAGTCCCTCACTTTTCTAGGGCTAAAGGAAAATGAAAACGGTCTACTTCAACTTGAGAAATCCAAGAAGAATCCTCCGCTGGTTTTCCCATCCATTTCACAAGATATTCTTTGTATTGTCTTCCACAAGTTTTCCTCCCATCTTTGATATCCAAAATGTCTTCAATCTCATCTGACTATTATTTAGGAAACTGATTCTCCAATTTTTCTTTATTGGCTTTACTGAATTTTGCTTCATGGTACTAATGTAGATTTGCAATGTTGAATATAGGTGATATACCCATGACATTCAGCAACTCTACTTCATATGCATTTCCTGAATCAAACTTCTTCAAAATTCTACAAGGTCCAAACTTCCTCATCTTGAGCTTATTGTATGTGCCAACTGGAAATATTTCCTTCCTCAAATACACCATCACTTCATCTCCAACTTCAAACTCCTTATATCTCCTCTTTTCATCTACTTTCTCCGTATACTTCTGGTTCATATCTTCCAATTGATCCTTCACTCGAGTATGCACTTTCTTCATATGTTCTAAAAATTCCTCTTCTTCTACACTCCTTTTATCTTCCATCCTGACGTCTCTCAACTCTGATATACCTCTAGGGTGAACTCCAGTAACAATCTCAAAAGGTGTCTTTCCGGTACTCCTGTTCACTGAATTATTGTATGAAAATTCTACGTGTGCAAGGACTAAATCCCAACATTCAGTCTTCTCTCCAACCAAACATCTTAGCAAATTCCCCAAACTCCTGTTTACTACCTTTGTTTGTTCATCAGTCTATGGGTGAAAAGTAGAACTGAACTTTAAATATGTCTTTAGCTTCTTCCAAAGTGTCCTCCAAAAGTAACAAGCAAACTTTACATCTCTGTCTGAAATGATACTCTTAGGTGATCCATTCAATCTGACCACTTCCTTGAAAAATAATTCTGCTACATGTACAACATTTGTTGTCTTCTTACAAGGTATGAAATGTGCCATTTTAGAAAATCTATTTATCACCACAAATATAGAATCATTACCTCT